>SNQN01007373.1:0-25110 GCA_008642245.1 Bassia scoparia | reverse complement strand
TGCTATTTACATACATGGAAACCTAGGAGAACCAACCTAGGAAAGTGGGCTTGGGGCACAAACTAAAAACAACACACACTCCCTAACTAGAAGATACACAAGTATTACGTACATGAAAATACATGCAATAACATATATATAACAAACATACAACATAAGTTATACTTCAACACTTGTTAGATGCATACCTCTCCTACGTAGCACCCAAAAAAATATTGGTGATTAGAGTCGCCAAATCCWCCTTAGGACTCAATCTATCTTGAACACCTCACATTTAATTCTTTCCTTCCAATTCGATAATTCTTCTACATGTGTTATTTAGTTAACCTCAAGCTTGTATTAATATATTTTCCTAGTCAATCACATCGGCAAGACATTGCGGCAAAAGGGGCTACGTGGGCTGAAAGTGCTCTCTTAGATCAGGTACAAGAACCTTGGAAGATGCTTGAGACTGACATACCTTATGAGTCCTTCCTTTACCGATTGAGATATTGTCGAGAGTCCATAGACGCCAAATGAGACAACACTAATCTGCCTAAGCCTTTTGTATCTACTCCCCCAAAAGATTCTTCTTCGAGTGAAGATGAAGAAGAGGATGACTGTGAAGGCAAGAGTGAAGAAGAGGAAGAAGGAAATGACCAAGTCGAATAGCAYCCTGATGACTAGCATGAGGATACACCAGCAAGCAACTGACRTCAATCAAACATTATCTTTGCTTTATTAGAACTTAGTTTGATAAGTTAGAGGTATCTGAATTTCGCCACGTGATACCCTCGGAGTACTTTAATTATTATTGCAGAACCGCCGAATCATATTGTTTAACTATCAATTTCTTTTTGGATGAACGAATGAATGATGCTTTGACTTGAATATTTTCCTATCATTTCTATTATAATTTTGCACACTTTATTTCTCATAAAACCAAGCTTAAACTAACTTTGTAAAAAATTNTTGATTGCTATATTTTAACACAGAATCACTGATTGATTTGGGGAGATATTCGTGTGGTCCCCACACTCGGGTGCGGCCCCGAAGCTCCCGATATGAGCCATTTCGCTCGGGTGCACGTTTTTGCTTCGGAAATTCATAACTAATGTTTCACAACTCCAAAAATTATGCAAAAATATGCATAAAATGTCTTGTAAAAGARAGTGTGTTGTGTTAAAATTTCATGAATTTTGGAATTGTTTTCGTAATTAAACTAGTTATCGCAAAATTAAATAAATTTTTGAATATTCCAAAAATTGCTTAGAAAAATTCCGAAAAAAATTCTAGAAAAAAGTTTAAAAGTATGTTAAAATTATTTTAAAACTAAAACTTACTTTTAAGGGTTCTTTGTGTKCAGAAACGTGCCCGATGTAGTGAAAAATTGCCTTTTTTAGGGCATGTTAGGGCRCTAGCTCTCTCTCAATTCAGCTTGTGTGTTGCAAGGGGTGTCTTATTATCGGTCGTATTGGGCTAGGGAAAAATGTAAGTATCTACAAAGGGGTGATTCAAAAGGTGCTTCAACACGTCGGTCGGTGATATGACTTCAATGGAGAAAGCCATGAAGTAATGATTGAGTTGAATAGAAGCATCATACAAACTCAAGCATCATTTCTCAGTGTTAGTGTATCACATTTCCACATCTTGCAAGATTCTACTCAAATAGAAAATCATTTGCTCCTGCCCATATTCATTTTCTTGTGTGACCATACTAGCGATGGAGCCATCAGACGTTGACAAATATAACCTCAATGGTTTCCCATTTTGCTTTGGGGGAATCAAAACTAATAGAGAAGCCAGCTTTGCTTTGATTTTCTCAAAGTCCTACTGATGTTCATCACTCCATTTGAACTCACCTCATTTCTTTAGCTTTCTCTTTGTTCTGATCTATCTTAATACCATTTTTATGTACTAAGAACCRGAGGAAATTACTGGCTCTAACCCCGAAGGCACACTTCAATGGATTCATCTCAAGATTGAACTTCCTCATTTTCTCAAAGGCACGAACAAGATGCTCTACATGTTTTAATMCATTCCCTAATTTTACCAGAATATCGTCTAAATAAATTTCCTTGAAATCTCCTATCKTCTCATAAAAAATGGGGTTCATAGAACGTTGATAAGTTGCTCCGGTATTCTTCAATCCAAAAGGCATAGCGACATACTCATAGAGTCCCACAGATCTTGGGCATCTAAATGAAGTTTTTGAGCGATCACCTTCAGCAATTCTGATTTAGTGATATCCCACAAACCCATCTAAAGTAGACACCAATCCATGCCTTGATGAAGAATCTATGAGCATGTCAGCTACTGGCATCAGATATTGATCTTTCAGAGAGGCACTGTTAATGTCTCTATAATCGATACAAATCCTAATTTTGCCATTCTTCTTAACCACGGGAACAATGTTGGCGATCCATTCAGCGTATTTTACTGGCTGAATGAATCCAGCTTTTAAGAGATTAGTGATTTCTRCCTTGATTTTAGGAATCAAATCTGGCGTAAACCTCCTTGGACTRTGTACCACTAGGGTACAACCTAGTTTGATTGGCAACTCATGCTGGATAATTAAAGGATCGATTCCCGGTATTTCGTGATGTTCCCAAGCAAAANTAATTAAAGGATCGATTCCCGGTATTTCGTGATGTTCCCAAGCAAAATAGTCCATATAGGTTTGGAGGACTTTGATAATGGACAGTTTCTCTCCTTTAGGTAACTCCTTACTAATGAAATTACACCTAGAATTTTCTGTTGTACCAAGATTAACCTCCTCGAGAGTATCATGGACTTCCTGCCTGATATCGTCGCTCTTGGCCCACACTCTCACTTCCTCTTCTTGACCATAAAATCSTTTCATGGCATCTGAAAAGGGTGAACAATGAACGCCAAGATCCCCACTTGACAATATTTCAGCATCATCACCCATGATTGCGTTTGCCTCTAGACCATATTGTGTATAATGACAAGCATAAAGATTGCAAAGAGCTAAAACCATACCCGATCTMATTTTATAGTTATAATTTGAATTCATTAAATCCATACAACGTACAAAATAAAAGTCTGAACACTATTTGCATCCAAGACTAATCACATCAGGTAAGATAGCCCTCCTTCCCTTAATAGTGTTAAGTACATCATCAGATTTGCCCCCAAGGGATGCCCCTTAGACATCAACTGCACTCGCTCGAATCTCTGATATTGGACTCCACACTACATGGGAAGCATCAGATGTGTTTTTGTAATTCATCATCTTCAGCGGCCTCTTCAATATATTTGATTGCACTTGAGAAAAACTTTCACTCTAGGAGTCGGTTAATTTTAAAGTTTAAGAGCAATCCCCTCGTCATTAGGCAAGTCTTCATAAGTATCCTTGGGAATTCCCGGTTAGTGTCAATCAAATAAGCATCAACATCAGCACAAACTACCTAATGTTCATTACCATTCCATAGTATTACTTTTTGATGCAAAGTAGAAGGAATAGTATAAGTCTAGTGAAGCCATTCTCTTCCGAGAATTACATTACAATTACCCTTTCCTTTTACTATAAAGAAAGCTGACCAAGTCTTAGAAGTACCTACTTGGACMTGCATACACGCTAATCCTTRAGTATTCTCAAACTTGCCATTGAATGTAGTTATGCTAATCTTGATGCTACATAAATCTTTCCTACCCTTACCCAATTTCTTAAAAACTTACCAAGGCATAAGAATTTCATAGTGCGCCAGTATCAATTAGCACTTTACCATATAGTGCATCTAAGTTAACTGTCACATAAGGGTTTACTATGTGAATTGTCCACACTAAAATCTTGATGAAGTGTTCCACAACTACTGTTCTTTCTCTTAGTAATATCTCCAAGATGGCGCTAGACCAGATCCTTATCCAATTATTCAGCTCAGTCTGAAATAGTAGAGGTCTTACCTGCAGCGTCGGCTAGGTCAACTTCATCGACCATGAAGTATCCTTCTACACGTCCCACAGGCTTTGAACGCTGCGGGAAAGTGACTGCACAACAAGCGCCAGACTCACAATGTCCTTCTAAACAATTGCCAGAAAATCAAGATCTGACTTGGACACCTCCAGATCCATCTTTTGAGCCAGAGTCTACTAACTCAGTCAATCAGATTATCTTCTGCAAATCTTTTTGTCCCATGATTCTCTAGTTCTTCTCAGTAGGTCTCCATCAATTCTATAATAAGGGATGACTCTAAATATTGACAAACGACAATCCTTGATGATCCCTGAATTGTCTCTCTCTGAAGTAATTCAGTAACCAAATGAGCTCTGACAATATATTTCCCTCACAAAGTCATCATCCTGTTTTCCCCTGAATGAGCTTGGGTCTCTGGATATCTTTTTCAACTCTCTCTCTGACTCTCATGCAAAGAGGCTGGGGCCATCGAAGACTTATCTTTATGAGTTCCCTCTATTGAATTCTCTCCAATTACTGTCATCCTTCAAATGAGGTCTTCAACAGCGACGACTTTAAGCTTTTCCTTTTGCAAAGCCTCATCATCCACATGAATTGCGTTTGCTTGTAGTTGGCTAGAGGATGCTTCTCTGATTAGCCTAGCCTTCTTCTGACTCTTCTCTTGACTTTGGCTAGAGCCAAGTCATCTTTTTTGTTCCTTATCTTTGTTTGAATTGTCACTACCTTGTTTGATTTCTACCTCCCGGGCACCTTGGTCTGAGCTTGGACTTTCTCAATCTTACTAGGCAATCGACCACTTTGCGTTACCAACCTAGTCAAGATTGAAACAGTAGAGGATTCGAGAAGGGTGACTGATCCTCTCCTTAGGCCTCTTTTCAAACTGAGGCTTCTTGTGCCTAGTTACCCAACTCGGGTTATTAGGTAACTTAAGTCCTTACCAACTTATAATGCAACATTCGCACAAGAAGGACACATAGAGAGCGCAATTTCTTCAAACCTTCCACTGCTTTAGTTTGCAAAGGAAATTTCTGAACAACCTCATATATGTCTGAGCCTTCCGACTGGTGAATTTTGATTAATATTACAGACAACATATTTGACTAAACCTCACCTTCCAGTTATTTCCCTTAGGTTGAAAATTAACAAGATCCATGCTTGGTCTTCTTGCTTTTGTGATTTTCAACCCATCTTTTCTCATCTTTTATTGATGAACCTTTTGAAAGCTTATTACATGGTTGTGTTTGGGTGTGTAGCACTAAATGGCCACCTCACATATTCGGTTTGTGTAGTCTTGCTCTTGGCAATTTTGGAGCAATCAAGAACCCTTTATTCACAACACTTCATAAACTTTACAGCAATAACTACATTATAAAGCTCAAACATGTCAATATGAGAAGCAATATTAGTTATCAACATCAACCATATTACAATCCATCTCATATTGTTCTAAACTCTGAAAGAAATCAGAATCATTTAACAAGCATTTGCACTCTTTTCAGGAAAATTATGTTTCCTTATCGATTTATCTTGTTCTATTTCTGAAAATTACACAATCATTAGTTTTATGAAGGGGCATCATGCCATTTGCAGTAAATTTTCCTTTTATTTCATTAGGATTCTTTCCTATGTCTACCCACTAGTTAATCTCTTGAACTTCAAGAGCCATCAGATTTCATCACATTTTTTAATGTCAAATGTGTATTCTCTTCTTTGAATCAGACTTGAAGTCCTTCTTCTTAAGAAGACTTTTTGTTCACTAATTAGGGACATTTAATGGTGGGGGCTTGAACAATTCTTGCCATCGCCACATCCATTTGATCACATCCTGATCCTGACTCTCTTCTGTGCAATTAGCATAGTTGGCATAAAACTTATGTTTCTTTTAGATTCTTTAGCCAACACCTTTCATCGCCCGCACACACTAGCAAGAGCCACAAAGTCAGGGAAATGTTGTCCTTCAAAAATTTCTTTGTAAAGGAAAGACAACCCTTTCTTCCTCTTCCACTTGTCTAAGGAGGGTTCATATGAACCTGTTCCATAGGGAATTTCTGATCTTGACCATGTGGATGTCGGTTATCCTGGTAATAGGCAAGATGAGGTGTTCCTCAAAAGGATTGTTGGTTATATTCAACTTTAGGCTGGAAACTCCAGTATTACTAGAGTTTTATGTTCCCATTGCCCGGGTCCCCCATAGGCATTACTCCTGTGCATGTGACCCTTGCCCTAGTGATTACTCTGAGGGGGATGCATTTGTAGGAGTAAGCCTGATGTGGATAACCAGGATTCCCAGTTTGTGTAAATGAGTCGGTTGTGGCGGTTCATAGCAGCAGGATAGATACTTTGAGGAATGGGTCCATTAGTTGCGGTTTGAAAACCGCCACTAGTGGGGAATACCCTCCAATTGCAATTGTTTGCCCCCAAACAAAAGTTATTCTATTGGTGGAACGTTTCCCATTGATGCTGTCAAGGGGAAGAATTAGAAGTCAAAGGAATAGATGAAGTCCAGGATCACCATGGCTATAGCCTGACTCATAGCCTGACTTGGCTTACTTATCTCCTTCGGCTCCTGTTCCTCATTGGCATCTCGGAGAGGATACTCCTTATTACTGTTTGAAGGCGAGGGATGTTAGGTCCTCCTATAGTGCTTGTTCTAGGATACCTAAGGGTGGTTCCTCTAGGATGTTCGACAGTTATTCTGAACATTTGGGCGTTAACAAATTCATCAATCGTTCATTCAGTTGTTTATGTTTCTCCACTAAAGGTTCCAATCGAGTAACCTCAGTAAGACCGTCTTAGATAACGCCACGTTTGTAGCTTTCAATCTCATTGATATCTAATATAATCCTATCTCTTCGTCTGGTAACCGCCTTGTGAGTGGGAGCCAAAGTTTTGCAACTCGACAGTTATCACTAGCAGTTTCATGTACATACATGGTGGAGATTATTGTACTGTTCCCTTTGATTCTCCTTCAATCTTCCAAAGGCTTGTAACAATATCCACGTATAGCGTGTATACTGATTGAGCAACCTGTAGCTGAGGATGATGATCTCCCCCCTGTTTAGGTGCAAACAGTCTAGTCTTTGCGTTTGAGACTCGGTATGCTCAGGAGGAGCAAGATCTTTAACAAATTGTTGTTGCGGAACAGTTTCTAAATTACCAAGATCTTCATGTAGGTTTTCAAGATTTTGATCGGATGAGTTACCATCTCTTGATTGCTCGACCTCGTGTAGATCTCTTATGGCCATGGTTGAGGAGCTACTATGCTTTTGAAAACTTCTCCCACTGTGGTTGCCAAAAAACTTATGTAGGTGATTTTGCACTTCACCAACAAGTCACGGCCCAATATTGTTCTTAGTTCGGTAGGGGGCTGCCCTCTGGTTACTGATTATATTGATAACCTCACTAACGTAAATGGCTCCTAATCGATCAGAGTTAATCAAGAAGATGGAACATAAGGAGAACAACTTGTTGTGGAACAATGCTGGAGCGTAAAACAAACAATAGTGAAAAGAGACAAACACCATCCATTATAAAGGGATAAGTATCAGACTACCATTGTATTACAAGGAAGGATGATTACTGTAGACACCTGAAAATGTCTCCCCAAATGAGTGATCCGTGATGAACATACCGCGTCTCGCATTGTTTCGATCAGAAAAGATGCTTTGAACTCACAAAAGTTGGAAATACGTGAGGTCGTACTCGGAACTATTGAGCAAAGGTCAAAGGCAAGGCAAAAATATTTTCTTTCGGTTTCTCGATAAACTCAAAGGTTTTCAAACAAGTTACACTGGCGATCTCATGCTTTTTGTTTCCATCATGTTCGTCACATTTTTGAATCCGCCAGTATTTTTAAATTGTTTTTCTGATTTTTCTATGATTTCTATGAATTTGCAATGTTTAAATACGCAGAATAGCAGAAAATACATGAATGATTAGAAATACTCCGAAATACGTGGAACCTTCTAGAACATTCTAGAACTCCTTGCTTGAGAGCAGGGTGTCTAGGTGCGTCGAATCAAGGGAAATCACAGAATAAATCGGAGGAATCAAAATATTTCGAGGATTTGGAAATATATACGCAAAAGTTGAGCGTATATACGCAGCAATAGAGCGTATATACGCTGGTCAGGAGCGTATATACGCTCCATAGCAGCGTATATACGCAGCTTGGCTTTCCTAAATTTTCATGGCAACCTTGCAGCGTATTACGCTACTTAGGAGCGTATATACCTGCCTTCCTGCGTATATTACGCTCCTCTGTAGCGTATATACGCAGGTTTTCTACTTCCTCGTTTTGCCTCTGTATAAATACCCCCTTGCCTTGCTCAGTCCGACACAGCTTGACGATCTCTGAGACACGACTTTCAACACACTTCACACGCACAATTCCCGAGACACGTCTACTCTCTCTCTCTCAAAAACACTCAAAACACATTCATTTTTGATTCAAAGCATCGATTCTCTTTCGAATCAACAAGCGAAATAAGGGTATAAATCTGAGTACTCACCAAAAACCTCTTTTTCACTCTTTTTTAATCCTTTTGTCTCTTTTAATTTAATTAACCATTATTTTGAGTTTAATTCATAAAGCAATGTAGAAACTCACTTTTAATCTTTTCATGTAAATATGTAGGATTGTCACTCAAGTTTTCAAATTCGTTTTTATTGAACTTATTATTATTATCATTATCTTGTATATTCGTTATTATACATATTATATTGTCAATACTAACGGTTGTTTGTCTCAATAGCATTCAATCGAAAGGCGATTCCTTTGAGTTTTATTCTAACAATTTGATTGTTTGCAGTGACAAGGTGAGGAGGACACACATACATATATCATGCTTACTAACCTTTGTTTCATGTCTTGTATATATTTTCTATCACACTTGTATATATGTTTAAACAAGACGGAATTTAATCGCTTGTCACATTAAAGTCAATAATCATGGACGACCGGTTTTCTAAGCACCTTATTAATATTGAATACAATCAAGTGTCGCCTGTCCATTGTAGAAGCTTTGGTTGTATAATAGCAACCCACCTAGTAATTAGTGCGCTTTCAAAGTCAAAACGATAAGTTTTCTTGAATTCAATTGTTATGACTCATGAACTACATGAGACCGATAGAGGCCGCTACATGCGGGCGAATTGGGTTACAGATCTGATTCGTACCATGTCCCCGAACCCACCTTTGGTTACTGGACCTATTTGTGGGGCCACTAGTTTGGCACTAATGTTTCGGGCGCCGTGAATACCTATATAGGCACGGTGGCGATCCCTCAATTCGACAACACACCCCAATGCATTCACATGCGGATTCCATGGCTCAACTCCATGACACTGAAGCTGAGGTCACGCCCCTCTAAGGCGGGGCGAACCCTACAATTACCACCATGATTACATACATGGGATGAAAATCGAACAACTTACTGATCCATGAATAAGATGAACTACGCTACGCTAGTCCAACTAACTTGGCTACTAAGCCAAGCTAAAGGAAACTAATGCGAAAAAAGAGATAGATTGATGTTGTTGTTGTTGTTGTCTTTCACTTCTGTACGTTGCATCTATTATAGGCTCCAAGGGTGTAGATCGTGGGTGGAAGTTACTCATTTGACAGTTTCTTGCCGCTTCTTTCATATTTCAAACATTCGTAATTTCCTCCAAGTCCTATTGTTGCCTGATCTTCATGGGTCTGCTTTTAGGCATCTCCAAATGGGTCATCCTTACCACAATTTCTTCTAACGCTAATGTTGCATTGTTAGACTGAAGTTATATTAAGAATGTCGTGTATCACCTGTCTTCTCCTTCTGCTTATTCTCGCTAGTTACTTACTACTGGTCAAACTCTCCTAATTAAGTCAACAAATTCAACTATATATTTTAATCCGTAACAGCCATCTGAATAGGCTTGTTGGTGGCTGAATCTTAAGTTTTGAAAAGTTAAATATTAAACTTTGGAACTGGGTTTGAGAAATTCTTGTTGTGATGAGAAAGTTTAAGTCTTTATGTGTTTGCAGAAGTTTCTTGGTGAAAGCAGGTGATTTTCAATGTACAAGGAACTTGGCTTTAATACCATGTCGAGTATGGTGATGTTTAGCTTAGGTGCAAAGGTTGAAGATGGTTGATTTGAAAACAATATGATATTATTGAATATTGCGGTAGTCATAATCTTACAATAACAATGGACAACATCTGCTATTTACATACATGAAACCTAGGAGAACAACCTAGGAAAGTGGCTTGGGGCACAACTAAACAACACACACTCCCTAACTAGAAGATACACAAGTATTACGTACATGAAAATACATGCAATAACATATATATAACAAACATACAACATAAGTTATACTCAACACTTGTTAGATGCATACCTCTCCTACGTAGCACCCAAAAATATTGGTGATTAAGTCGCCAATCCCCTTAGGACTCAATCTATCTTGAACACCTCACATTTAATTCTTTTCTTCCAATTCGTAATTCTTCTACATGTGTTATTTAGTTAACCTCAAGCTTGTATATTATATTTTCCTAGTCAATCACATCGGCAAGACATTGCGGCAAAAGGGGCTACGTGGGCTGAAAGTGCTCTCTTAGATCAGGTACAAGAACCTTGGAAGATGCTTGAGCTGACATACCTTATGAGTCTTCCTTTACCGATTGAGATATTGTCGAGAGTCCATAGACGCCAAATGAGACAACACTAATCTGCCTAAGCCTTTTGTATCTACTCCCCCAAAAGATTCTTCTTCGAGTGAAGATGAAGAAGAGGATGACTGTGAAGGCAAGAGTGAAGAAGAGGAAGAAGGAAATGACCAAGTCGAATAGCAGCCTGATGACTAGCATGAGGATAACACCAGCAAGCAACTGACTTCAATCAAACATTATCTTTGCTTTATTAGAACTTAGTTTGATAAGTTAGAGGTATCTGAATTTCGCCACGTGATACCCTCGGGTACTTTAATATTATTGCAGAACCGCCGAATCATATTGTTTAACTATCAATTTCTTTTGGATGAACGAATGAATGATGCTTTGACTTGAATATTTTCCTATCATTTCTATTAATATTTTGCACACTTTATTTCTCATAAAACCAAGCTTAAACTAACCTTTGTAAAAAATTCAGAAAGCAATGGTAGGTAGAGTTACACACACACACTACTACTACTACTACTACTACTATACTACTACTACTACTACTACTACTACTACTACTACACTACTACTACTAACTACTACTAAAAGTCTATTGCAACGCCTAAAATCGTTGCAATAGGGTGCTAAAACGTTACAGAAGGCTTTATGCACGGTTTACGATTCGTTGCATTTGGTGGCATTGCATTAGATCAATTGCAACAATTTTTTTGTACCTAATGCAACTGTTGGGAGATATACGAATAAACCGTTGCATTAGATTTATTGCAACACCTATTTAGATCTAATGCAACACTTTTCAAACTATTGGCAACCGTTGCTTTGGATCTATTGCAACAGTGTATCAGACCTAATGCAACACTTTGACTAAGTTAGAGCCGTTGCATTAGATCTATTGCAAACATCTTAGGCCTAGTGCAACACTTTCACTAAGTTAGAACCGTTGCATTAGATCTATTGCAACACTATGTTAGGCCTAAGGCAACACTTTGATTGATTTTGAACCGTTGCATTAGGTGGTCGTGAAATTCAGATTTATGACTAATGCAACGATTATTTATTAATTAATAAATACCAAAATAATAATATTTAAATTTTATTATTATCAGTATTTTTAATCCTTATGACACGTATAACAAAGTTAGCTAGGGATAATAATTATTTCATATACAAAATTGTTATATACATATAATCAAAAAGAATACTGTATATAGTATTGTACATTTTACTAAACCAACTTTTAATCCTTAACTAATTCAACAAACCATTCGCTAACAAACCCCTCACTAATAAACACAATCGTTGCAAGTCCCAAATGACCCCTCACTATGACATATAAATATTGAGATAGTCTCAACTTGCTTGCTGCTTTTTGCAACTCACCGCTGCTTGATCCTGCTCTTCCCTTGTCGCTCTAAAGCGTTGTGCAACATTTCCTAAGTGATACCCATAGGGAAGAAGAAAATCTTGGGCTTGAGCCATGTTTTTCACCTAGTGTAGAAGAAAAAATAAATCAGGAACTTCAAAAACCTATCAATAAGCTAATGAAGTATATTAGAAAACTGAAAATACTGTGATATATGGATAGATAGATAGATATTTTAATTTGGGACTCACATATCCTTCCTAGACCATTGAATTTGTTGTCAAGGATTCTAAACCATACCAATTCCTGCATTTTCAAGAAATAAGTCAAAAATGCCCTTTTAATATGGAGTAAAATCATAGTTTCTCTGTTTTGTTTGTTCCCTCATCCCTGTGATTATGAAGTCGCTTAATATTCCATAGCATAGTCAGAGATGTTAACTACAATTCAATACTAGACTAAAGAAAGTTACCTAATAGATCGAACTCATAAAAAAACCCGTCTGTTATATCTATTCAAGATAGGAATTACCCTTAGCAATATCATAGAATCCAACATAGCTTGATGGTTGTAGCTACTTTAGCAACTACCTGCAATCTCAAAGAGCATTGCCTATTCCATTTTCTTACACGAACATTTTCTATTAACATTAGCAGTATTAAATAGCTTTACATATTATAATAAAGCTGCACTGAAAACAAGAACTAAGGGGGAACCCGTTTTCAAAGCTAATTGAACAAATCCTTTCATATTCCTAAGATAAACCACCTGCACTAACAAAGAATAACCAGAAATCACTTTCCATTAATACTTACACTTTGTCAATCTATCAAACAACCAATTGGGTCACTTAAGAGAGGTAAAAAAAATGGTTGTCGAATTAATGAAAAGGAAATCCTCCTGTTGGGATTTAAGGCTCCTGTCAAAAAACTTGTCAATTAAGTCACAATCATAAAACACTAAGAATATCTGTAGAACTATACCTTAGAGTCATGCACCATATGAACTATGATGTAGCTTCAACCTGATAATAGATGAGATTTAAAATTCTTTCTAGTTACTGATACGAGACCTAACCATGTCCATACGTGCCTCAAAAATGGAATGTAGAACAACTAACCATAATAAAGAGATAAATATTATAGTAAACATAGAGTAGCAAATGGATGGGAAAAAAGGGCATGAGTTGTACAAGCCTCACAACAGTAGATTTTGTCATATGTTAGTGAGTAATTTGAAGAACTCACATCAAGGTTAATAGAGACAACATGAGAAGTAAGATTCTGCTACAGCCATATAGTGAAACCTGTTTAACAACAATAAAAGTTAGTATGTATTCTAATAATGAAAATTGACTATAATTGATCAATAAAATCATGAACTCGATAACCAAAACACAAATGTTTTACYTTTATGCATTTCAAAAGAATAAGAGCCTTGAGAAGTACAGGAGTAACCATCATCACCATATTGTATTAGCAAAACACAATATAATCAAATACAAAATGAAAGCTAGTAAACATGAATGATGTAATTAAGAAGAGATCACCTGAAGATATTTCTGATTCAATATTTTCCAAATGATTTTCTTGTGTTCCTTCTCTTTCTCATTGTTTATGTAGCCACCATCTACCAACCTACAAAATCCTCATCATTGGMTTGTAGGTTAGTCATTGAATATTACACAAGACAATGGAGTATTGTAAATGGCAGACAAATGCTTTGACATTGGCAAGTATTACGCACATCTGCATCATCAATGTCAGAAAGGCTCTTTGTTATGCTTTTCTTGAGCAATTTGATACATCACTATTATTATCTGTAGAAGGAAACTGATTCATGGATTACCACTAGAGGGACAAATTTTAAAATTTTAGGTAGCACAAGTGAGGGGAAAGTGCTGGTGAAGCCATTAGCACTTTAGTTGACTAGCAGTACCTTCAGAATCAGTTGTCTCAAGCAGTTCYTGTTCACTTGCACTGTCATTGTCCATGTCATAATTTACGTCAAGACACCCGAGCTATAACAAATAAAGAACATTAGGATCATCCTTAAAAATGGAATATCTAATGCTATTATTGCATCAATCATCACATTTCTGAAACAAATAAGCAGTATCCAAGTCAACTCTCCATCCAATYTAGCACAAGGATAGTAGAGTCTAGTAGGAAATAATTGCCAGTGATAATAATCTCTCGAATGAAAACAAGTTATTCTTTTCCTTGAAGGTTTCACATAGACTATACATTGTGATCCAAAAATACTAATTATTCACTCTTATAACAGGCTACCACTACAAGCTACAAAGCAAAAACCAAACAAATAGACTATGCANTGCCAGTGATAATAATCTCTCGAATGAAAACAAGTTATTCTTTTCCTTGAAGGTTTCACATAGACTATACATTGTGATCCAAAAATACTAATTATTCACTCTTATAACAGGCTACCACTACAAGCTACAAAGCAAAAACCAAACAAATAGACTATGCAATGTGATCCAAAAATACTTATTTTTGCGKATCAACAACCAATAAATCACCACTTTAACAGTCAATGATTTAGTGAGGATATAAAAAATTAATCTTTTCATATCATAACAAGGACAACAATTGAAGCCATTAACAAGTATTTCAAGTAGTCTATTGAAGCAAGCGAGAAAGATTCCAAAACTCAAACTTTCAGAATAATTCTAACAGTACTATCTAGTAAACAATCCACCAAATATAAGAATATACGAAGTATAAATTCATTAAATTTTTGATTTTTTGCATGTAAAATCCAACAACAATTTCACCTAATTTGCATATCATAAGGTTGTACAACACATCTCAATCATGCCTAAAAGACAAAGCAACAATAGCTACAGCTAACTTGCATATCATCCTACCTAGAAAAAGTAGTCTTGAAACTATACCCAAATACAATGATATTGGCATATTGCTAATAAACTGCAACTAAACATCTGAGAAAACAACAATAAAATAAAGCCAAACTAACATCAAAGGGTAGCCCAAAGTAGCCTATAAATCCCACTAACACCATTATTTATGTTCACAACGAATTTTTCTTGAACCAAAAAAGATCTAGAATTAAGAATGTGATCAATTTTCTGAATAATGAAAAAAGATCATAATTTAAATACTGCACAAACACAACAATTATAACATCAAACAATAAAGATATAAATCTACCATCACATCAACTAATATTCCAACACAATGATTAACAAAAATATACAAATGCAAACATCATGACTAAAATCAATCTGATACAAATAAAGGCCAGGGCAAGAAAAATAATTATTGTGCAAACATCAATTTTAAACCAAAACAACACAAAATAAATAAACTTAGAAATACAAGCAACAAATGTGAACATTTCTCATTTTAGCAATCCAGTTATCCAGTAAAACACACAGGAAATTGCATCAAAACTTGCTCAAAATCTAAAACAAATTGCTCAATTAGAGGAAGAAGCGCTTGATTGAGTTCGGTTTTGACCTTTAATTCTAGAGACAACATAATATATACAAACAAAAATTGATTAAAAAATCAATCAAAACATGATAAKATCACAATAAGAAATTAAATGATTCCTAATATTCAAGAAATAAACAATAATTCACTAAAAAATACTGAAAATGAAATAAACCATAATTCACTAATAAAGCAAAGAGCTTCGTGGATTTCTAACTCAAATGAAATTTAATTTTCAAGCTTTAATTCAAGTCACTAGCTTTCATTTATTCACGAAGTAAGCGTCGATTCATAGTTCACGAGGACTGAATCTGATTGTGTAGCTAAATTTATTCAAAATTAAAATCAAAAACTAAATGAATACTAAGCTTACTCTTTGTCGCTATCGAAGGATTTAACCTCAGAATTACAGTCCAATAAATGCACGACGAACGGCTCAGACTTAGGGTTTGGGTGTGGCGTGTGCGGTGCGGCGGTGTCAGAGTGGAGTGAAACACCTAGGTTTGGTAGTCCTACGAGAGCAGTAGCATCAGAGGAGATCTTCGACTGCATTATGAGCAAGCGATGGTCCGGTGGACGTAGGGCAAAACTGCGTGTTATCGATAGAGAGAGAGAGGGACACCGTGACTTTGATTTTGAGGAAATGTTTAGGGAAAATCATGAATAATATGTTAAAAAAATTCAAACTAAATGGGCGTAAAAAGGAAAGTCGTAAACTAAATTGCAATCATTGCAATAGCTCCTCATTTTCAATTGTACTCCTACCCCAATGCAACGATTTGAAAGTAACTGTTGCATTTTTTGAAAGAAAGTAATTGCTTTAGATCAGGCTATTGGCAACGGTTGCATATAACATTGCATTTGTCCGTTGCATAGAATAAATGTTGCATAAAGTCGATTTCAATTAACAAAAAATGTTGCAAAAACTGTTGCATTAGCTGATCGTTTGCAATAAAGTGTTGCATTAGACTTACATTGTAAGTAAGACCAACACACACAACACACACACACACACACACACACACACACACACCACACACATCACCACTTACACACACACATTCAACACACACACACTATACACAACACACACCACACACACTACACACACACACATCACACACACCACACATACACAACACACACACACACAAGGCCATTTAATGATGAATTATATCAAAACAAACAAGGCGTTTTAGTTAAAATTTGCAAATACATATTGTAGAAAGGAAATTAAATATATTTGACTGAGATATGGATCTCAGGTATAATGTCGGGTGCCGAGTAGAAGGATCCTTAGGTACATTTGTACAAAATTCCTGTAGGCGATTGATCTATGTTAATCTCTGCTTCACTTTATAGTGACAATCTCCATTTATAAGATTTGTTGCATTGATGACTCAAGGCTATATAGCAGGCATTGAGCCAACAATGACTATTGATTGCTCTATAAACTTAGAGATGTCGATTTTTATTTTCATTGACATTCTTGCCTAAATGAGTTAATATTCATTAATTGAATGTAAAGAGCTTTCCCTTAGGCAAATTGGAAAATAGAAATTCACATCTCACTTGTAAGATATTTCCCTTAGGAAAAACTTGCAAGTAGATAATTTAAAAAAATTACGTCTCACTTGTAAGCAATTGTCCATAGGCAAAACTTGAAAGTAGAGAATTGTGTCTGACTTGTAAGTCATTGCCCTTTGGTAAGASTTGGAATTGGAAAATTGTGTCTCACTTGTAAGTCATTTCCCCTAGGAAAGACCTGAAAGTAGAGACTATGATTTACTTGTAAGTAATTGCCCTTAAGAAAGGCTTGAAAGTAGAAAACTGAGTCTCACTTGTAAGTTATTGCCCTTAGGCAAGACTTGAAAGTAGAGACTATACTTTACTTGTAAGTCATTGCCCTTAAGCAAGGCTTGAAAGTAGAAAATGGAGTCTTACTTGTAAGTCTTTGTCGTTAGGCAAGACTTGGAAGTTAAGAATTTTGTCTCACTTGTAAGCCATTACCCTTTGGCAAGACTTGAAAGTAAAGACTATGYTTTACTTGTAAGACATTGCCCTTATGCAAGGCTTGAAAGTAGAAAATTGAGTCTCACTTGTAAGTCATTTCCCTTATGCAAGACTTGAAAGTAGAGACTATGATTTACTTGTAAGTCATTGCCCTCGAGCATGGTTTGAATGTAGAAGATTGAACAGCTATTTAAGAAAAAAAACTCCATTTCATTAACTTGAATATGACGAAGTCATTTGATTACAAACAAACTAAGGCGCAACTATTTTCCTAGTTACATAGTTTATTTTAAAGATAATATCTCTTAGAATTGTCAGCATTCCAYGTCCTAGGCAACTCCTTTCCATCTAGCGTCTCCAAATTGAAAGTACCGTCACGTATAGCCCCGGCTATTTTGTTTGGTCCCTCCCAATTTAGTGTGACCTTTCCATTTTCATTAGCCTTTCCTATAGCTTATATTTTTCTAAGTACCAGATCTCCAACCTTTAGAGTCTTAACATTCACCTTCTTATTGAATTATTTGGTCATTCTTAACTTATTGAGTTGTTGTCTCAAAAAAGCGTTTCCTCAAACCTCGAGAATGAGATCCAAGTTATGCCTAAGTGCTATCCTGTTCTCTTCTTCATTGTAAAATATGACTCTTAAAGTTAGTTCATAAACTTTAATAGGGAMGACAGCCTAAGACGCATATACCACTATAAAAGAAGATTCACCTGTAGAACCCTTGGCAYTAGTCCTGATGGACACGTTATACAACTCCTCAACCCATAGTCCTTTTGCATTATTGATTTTCTTTTTCATACCATCACTGATGAGTTTGTTGAATGCCTACACCGGCTCATTGGCTTGTGGGTGAGTGTAGACACCTGAAAATGTCTCCCCAAATGAGTAATCCGTGATGAAACATACCGCGTCTCGCGATTGTTTCGACTCAGAAAAGATGCTTTGAACTCACAAAAGTTGGAAATACGTGAGGTCGTACTCGGAACTATTGAGCAAAGGTCAAATACAAGGCAAAAATATTTTCTTTCGGTTTTCTCGATAAACTCAAAGGTTTTCAAACAAGTTACGCTGGCGATTCTCATGCTTTTTGTTTTTCATCATGTTCGTCACATTTTTCTGAATCCGCCAGTATTTTTAAATTATTTTTCTGATTTTTATATGATTTTCTATGAATTTTGCAATGTTTAAATACGCAGAATACGCAGAAAATACATGAATAATTAGAAAATACGCGGAATGTTCTAGAAACGTACTTTCTTGCGAAAGGAGGCGTCTAGAATAATCCGTAATCTTAGAAAATCGAGACATATGGCAAAGATTTATTCCGAATTGAAATATTTCAGATTTTTGGAAAAATTATATACGCAAATGGAGCGTATATACGCAGAAATGGAGCGTATATACGCTGATCAGGAGCGTATATACGCACCATAGCAGCGTATATACGCAGCATCAAGCCATACTAGAATTTCCAAAAATCTGAGCAAATTTGCAGCGTATATACGCTACATATGAGCGTATATACGCAGGAAGGCAGCGTATATACGCTCATATGCAGCGTATATACGCAGGGTTTGTCCTTCCTCGTTTTTGCCTCATGCCTATAAATACACCCTTGCCTTGCTCAGTCCGACACACTTCACAACACACTTCTCGAGACATACGTCTACTCTCTCTCTCTCTCTAAAAACACTCTAAACACATTACACATTCGTTTTTAATTCAAAGCATCGATTCTCTTTCGAATCAACAAGCGAAAACAAAGGTTGAATTCTGAGATTACTCACCAATAATTCTCTCTCACTATTCTTTTAATTTGATTAACTATTGTTATGAGTTTTAATATAATTTACACAATGTAGAAACTCACTTTTTAATCGTTTCATGTAAATATGTAGGATTTGCTTAATGTTTTCAATGTTTCCATGGTTTTTTTTGGTTTTCATGCTTTTCATTTCATTTTATTATTATCCCTTGTCATTACTAATGATTTTCTTATTCTTGTATAGCGATTCAAGGCGAAAGATTCATTGCGCTTGTGTTTCATCATGAACTAACAATTGTTTTCTTTGTCTTCATGTAGCGATTCAAGGCAAAGGATTCGTTTCGTTTCGTTTTACAAACTAACCTTTGTTTTATTTGCAGATTTAGGGTAAGATGAGTTTGTATATACTTTGAAGTTCATATACTTCATATTGTCATTGTTGTATAACTTTGTATATATTTTGCTAAACAAAGACCGGAAATTATGTGAATCACTTTAAATCAGATTAATTATGGACAACCTGTTTTTAGGCACCGTTTTAACATGATTAATGCAAAGTGGTCACAATTTCTAGGTTAGGTAGTCTCTTGTGCATAATAGTAACACACTTTCATAGTAATTTTAGGGTTAGTACGCTTCTAAGGTGCTAAAAACGTAAGTTATGTGCATTCAATAATCGTGATGAATGGAATTGCAATGAGACCGAGTAGAGGCCGCTACATGCGGGCGAATTGGGTTACAGATCTGATTCGTACCATGTCCCCGAACCCACGACTGGTTACTTGATTGGACGTGGGGCCATTGTTTTGGCACCAACGTTTCGGGCGTCCGTGAATAACCTTTCTAGGCACGGTGGCGACTCCCCTTACTCGACAACACTACCCCAACGCACTCACGTGCGGGTTTCCGTGGCTCAAGCCCACGCACAAAGCACCTCGATGTAGTACCAAGCCGCGCGCCCGCTATACGCGAGGGCGCGGCCCACGTCCTACAATTTGGCGACTTCACTGGGGATAATCACCGTTAGGTGAAGTGGACAGACTTGAAAAGTCTCGTAATTCCATCATCATGTTTATTGAATTTTGTTGCATTTTGCATGTGACCCTTCGCATAAGGTCACAACTTAGGCACCTTGGTCTCAATATGGGCATGTTCTATGCTCGAGACTACCATAAGGGGGGAAACTACCTTGGTTGCATGTGGTTAATTGATCGCATGGCTAAGGCAAGTCCTATCCCGCCCATGCCGTGTGTGCACGTGTTACTGATGCGTGTGCATAAGAGGTATCTTGGCCATACATCGCTAATTGCTAGTGGTGAAAACTGGACCAAGCTCTACTTTCAGGCATGGTACATCTTTGGACTTAACCCAGCCGACCATCAGTGCTCCTAGAACTGGACCCTAGGTGGTTTGAACTCATCAATCATGTTGCGTGGTTACTTTGAAGTGCATATGTGACTTAGGACTCTTAGCCTTGTACGTATTGGACTTAACGCATCACATAAGCAAATAGATCATGATCGTCTTTAGTTAGACATAGGATTCAACATACATTGCATATTACACCATCATCTTGTAAAAGGTCATCCTTTTTTTTTCAAAAAAAAAAGGGCAAAAACAAAAAAAAAAAAATCGAAAAAATAAAATAAAAGGGAAAAGGATGACCATGCATTCATATAGTTTTGCATTAGGATCATGCATATAGGAAGACGGTCATGTTAGGTCATGCATGAGTCTTCGAGTCAAGTGAAGCATCCAATTAATCTGTCGTCTTGTTACTTGGCAGAATTCAACATTGAGCCCCCCGTTTGGACTCGCAAGGCTAATCAAAGGCTAGTTCGAGAGCAAGTCAGTCACTCCACCATCCCATCTCCGCAAAGGCAACCTTTTCAGAGGCCACCAAGTTCTAGACTATCTCAATCATTCACCATGAGCGACGAGCACGTTAGGAAGATGGATGAGCTCGCTGACACCGTGGCAAACTTAGCCAAAATGGTGGAAAATCTCGCCGCCAACTCTTCTTCTGCTGCCATGGCTAAGAACATGGAGAAAATGTTCAAAAGGCACTTGGATGGGGCAACTTACTATGAAAATACTGAGAATGAGATCTCCCCTGTCGCCAAACTCCCTGACAAGTTTTCGGCCAATGATCTCCCTCAATTCAAGCCTACTGACGATCCCCGTTTCCATCTCAAGGCCTTTAAGGCCACCTTGTCTCTCAAGGGGGTCGACTCTGCCTTCTACCCGAAGGTCTTTCCACTCTCGCTTGCACCCGTGTGTCAGAAATGGTTTTTCTCCTTGTCTGAGAAGGAGACTGAAACTTGGGAAGATGTTGCCCTTGCGTTTATGACTCGTTACAAGGGGAACATTCAAACTCAAACCTCTTCTCGCGAACTTGAAATTCTGAAACAAGGCGAGAAAGAGGGATTTACTGCATTCCTCTCTAGATGGAAAGAGGCTGCTGCACAACTGGTTCATGCTCCTCCTGAAGTTGAAATGGTGAAAGTTTTCATATCGAACTTGCAACCAAGATATAAAAATCATCTTCGCTATTTGGGCCTAGATACTTTCGATAAGGTCTACCACATTGGTATTGCCATTGAGGATGACTTATTGAAAGAAAACAGTTCTACAATAACAAACCGAGATGGAACAACAACAAGAAGGACAATTCTGGTTCTTCAAACAATGTTTCTGCACTGCAAGCTACCTCTGGTTTCCCAAGGAATCAAGGTATTACTCGTCCTAGGCGTGAATATTTCTCATTGGGCATGACTTACACTCAAGCACTTGAACGACTTCAAAACAAAGGGAAGCTTACACCTATTGGACCCACTCCAGATCCTCCAGAGGATAAAAAGAGTAGGAATTGGAATCCAAACGCCTATTGCAAATACCATCAAGGCAGAGGCCACACAACTGAGGACTGTTTTAAGCTAAAGGATGCGATCCAAGACATGGTAGAAGATGGAAGGCTCCCACTCCCGCCAGGTGCAAAAAAGCCGAACATCACATCCAACCCCCTTACTACTCTCATGATTTCTGTTGATGAAGAGAAAACTTTTGACCCTACTATCCTCATCTGTCCAGTGGGTCAAGCTGTCAATGTCACTCTACTCATCAATGACACTTCTGTTAATGGCTTATGGGACAGCGACGATGACGACGACTACTATGAAGGCGTCGCGACCTATCAAGCCATGACTGGAGAAGATCTTGAAGAAGAATTCCAGGATCAAGAAATCCTCAAGGCACCAGATGATGTGCATGTACTCACAAGGAGTGGGCGTGTTCCTGACGCCACTCCCCAGCATGACACTGTTCCTACTCAAATCATCCCACCACAAGAAGAGAATCCAATTATCAAGCAACTTAAGAAAACCAAAGCCGAACTGAACGTTTGGCAATTGATCGTCACCTCGAAGAGTCACCGTGAGGCTCTCCTCAAAGCTCTCACTGAGATCAATGTCTCGAGCGAGACAACTCCTGAAGGGTTGGTTAATTTCATAACCAACCACGCTGTCTCTCCTTACGTAGTATTTTCTGACGATGATCTGCCTCCTGAGGGGCCTCATCACAATAAGGCCCTTCACCTCACTGTGGTGTGTAGGCAGTTCAATATTCCAATGACTTTGGTAGACAATGGATCTGCCATCAATGTTTGCCCTTTGAGAACTGCCCAAAAGCTTGGGATCGCAATAGATGATCTTCAAGCTAATACTCAAACCATTCGTGCTTACGACAATTCAAAGAGACAGGCTCTTGGAATCATATGGCTCAACATTGCTGCTGGACCAATTGAAAAAAGGGTGAAGTTTCATGTGATGGATGTCAAAACTTCATTCAATCTACTGCTTGGACGTCCTTGGCTGCATGAACTAGGCGCTGTCGCCTCGTCTTACCATCAAAAAGTCAAGTTCTTACTTCATGGCGCTCCGGTAACTATCGATGCGTCTCCCATGAAAATCCAAGCAATAGGGAAGTCCACATTACAAGTCCAGCACGACAATGAAGATGAGGAACTCTGGGGTTTTTCGACTGCTGTGATTGAAGAATCCCCTTATGATGCCAATCTCACTATCCATGCTATACTGAAGAAGCAAGGCTACTTCCCTGGAATGGCCTTAGGATCCAACAAGGAGCATCTTCATCCTCTCTTCGATCTGCCGCAGAAGAATGACAAGTTCGGACTGGGATACTCTCCTACAAAAAGAGAAATAAGGGAGCAAGCACTGAAATACGCTTCCTTGAAGAAGAACGAGCTTAATAGTGGACCACCACTCGCCCCTTACGAGCTTACTCTCAATGGTTACTTTGTACGAGATGGAGAGGATTTTCCGAGCTTTGACTTCCCTGAACCTCTCCTAACTGCTGATGGCAAAAAGTATCCAGGACTCGAGGTCTTTCAAGACTGTGACTTCATTGAAGATTGGGTTAATGACCCTGTCAAAACTGCAACCCCTGTTGATGATCACCTGGGCTTAGGTCTACTCTTTGGTATGGAAAAGGAAGAGGAAGAAGCTACTGTTCAAAAGGTGGCGAGCTACGAGTCCTTTGACCCAACTAAGCTGATTACTCCTGCAAATGACATGGTTCGAGGATGGCGCAAAACCTTGAAGATCACTGCACCAGACGGCCGCAAGTTTCATTTCACTGCTGGAGAGGGACCAATGTTTGAGGAATCTGAGTCTGAGGAGGTTCTGAGTCTGAGTCTAGTCCTAAGTTTAGGGAGTCTAGTGTTAGCAAGGTCAAGGACGGTCATGTTGGACCAAATAAACCTGTTTTGGAGTCTAATAATGTTCTCTCAGCCTCTTCTGAGGCTTCTGCTTTCGATGTAATGATTTCTGAATTCAATAAGACTATGCCTTTTGCTTACTTCTCGTCTTCTTCTCCTCCCTTGATTGACTGCTTTAATTCTGACGCTTCTAAAAATGAACAAAACGATGATGAACTTATAAAAGCAATGGAAAAACATGAGCAAAGAAACCCCATCATTGAAGACACTGAAGAAATCAACATTTCTAGCAATGATGAGCCACAAATGGTAAAGATAGGTCTTAGCCTTACTGAAGAAGAAAGGGCACAGTTAGTACAGACTCTCAAAGAATACAAAGATGTGTTCGCATGGTCTTACAGAGACATGCCAGGGATCGATCCAGAGATTGCTGAACATACCATACCATTAGTTGCAGGGGCAAAACCTGTCAAGCAGAAACTAAGAAGAATGAAACCTGATATAGCACTCAAGATTGAAGAAGAGGTAGTCAAGCAGTTAGAGGCAGGTTTCATTAAGACAGTGCACTACCCAGAATGGATTGCCAATGTAGTCCCAGTCATGAAGAAGGATGGAAGAGTCCGAATGTGTGTTGATTTCCGCGACCTCAACAAAGCAAGCCCAAAGGATGATTACCCTTTACCACACATAGACATCCTGGTGGATAACACTGCAAATCACGCTCTGTTATCCTTCATGGATGGATATGCAGGGTATAATTAAGTAAAGATGGCTGAAAAGGACATGGAGAAAACAACCTTCATCACTCCATGGGGAACATATTGCTACACAGTCATGCCATTCGGTTTGAAAAACGCCGGAGCCACCTATCAACGCGCTGCCACTACCCTTCTGCATGACATGATGCATAAGGAAGTGGAAGTATACGTTGATGACATGATAGTGAAGGCAAAGGAACGACAGGATCACAACGCCGTCTTAAGAAAGTTCTTCGAGAGGCTTCGCAAATACAAGATGAGACTCAATCCACAAAAGTGTGCATTTGCAGTTACTTCTGGAAAGCTTCTTGGGTATGTCATTAGCAGCCGGGGCATCGAAATCGACCTTCAAAAATCAAAGCCATAATGTCCCTCAAACCACCTTCAAACGAAAAGGAGATCCGAGGAT
>SNQN01007370.1:0-33732 GCA_008642245.1 Bassia scoparia | reverse complement strand
CGCTTACAACTCTGGGCTTCGCCTTTTTTTGACCTGCCTTGAGCAATATGTAGGAAGCGGGAAAAAATTGTCAATAAAGTTCATAATTTTGTACTTGGGTATAACAAAATGAGATTGCAATAATGCACAATTGATATATATTGACACTACATCGGGTGCAACCGTGCAACGTACCAGCAATCCGTGACAGACAAAGTAAAGTTGATCCACAACATTTGCCTGCTCCAAAATCACTTCTCCYGGAAGGAAAAATTCTTCATGGACTTTGATTACCTGCATGAGCAATTATGTACATCATCCAGCAATTCAAATATCACAAAACAGATATTTGAGAAGATGATTTCTTAACTGTGGACCTGTGGTACTATAAGTACATTATCCACTTTCTTCACTGTTACTGAGGATCYGCATCTAGAAGCTCAACTGCTTCTTAGGATTTTGATTTAATTACTTATTCTTTAATATCACTAAAGTGCACACTAATAATTCAAACCTTTCTTGAAATACACAAAAAGATCAAAAGTGCTAAGTCCCAACTTTCACTTTCACTTTAATAATATCTACTAACTTACTAAGTCATGAAAAGCATATTTGAACATATAGGTAAACCACCTCTGATGTGCAGGTTTACAAAAATCTGAAAATAGAATTTATAACTCATTCAATTGATCAGTATGTGTGTGTGTGACTGACTTCTCAAAAGCAAACGACACTTTGTAACTCCTCGCACTAACATATTTTGAGATTTATAACTCCTCGCACTAACATATTTTGAGAAAAAATTTGACACAATGTCCTTATAACAGAAATTCATTTTGTTATTGTGGGTTCTTCAGTAGCTTGGTGCATGCATCCTATCTAGMTACTATAGCTAAAAGAAGAAGGCAACTTTGAAAATGCATAACAATGATAAGGTAAGACACTTACAATCTGATCGATGAATTCATCAGAACATCCTTTCAAAAGAGGAGCATCTCTTATGTATGGACTGTATAATGATTGAGAGATCTGTAAACAATACCATTAGCACACTTTCAACCCAAGGCATAAGAATGAACCCAAGTCAACCAAATTACCAAACCTAACAAAAGAGGTTCATGTGGATGCACAGTTGCCCCTCTGATAAGAAAGGAGCACACCGGCTGTAATATTTTACATTAAGACTCCCAAACGTAGATTCTTTTTTTTCTTGATGGTAGCCAAATATCATAGATTCTTTTTTTTKGCGATTCGTCATGTTGATGGTAGCAAAATTTTTTGTTGGTGGTAGAAACATTAAACTCAAACGTGCAAATCAAAAATAATCCTTTACTTCCTTTAATCCCCTTCAACTGAGTTTCACTTTTCAGCAAAGATAATAAGAATGGGATGCATGAAGGTATAACATATGAAAATTTACACATCTCTTGAAATCTTCTACAGAGAAAGATTGTGTGAATTTGTAAGTACAATGTTCAGCAGCTTCATAGCAAATGTTAACAAAAGTTAAAGTCTGATGAGGAAAATTTAAGAAAACGCAGCTATGGCTCCTTTTTTGAAAGAGAAATATACTATACATAAATAAATTTCAAAAAACTGATGGTTTGATGATTTACCTTTGAAATTCGAAGAAGATCGGAATATCCTGGAGAAAGAAGTCTCTGTATAAACTACTTTTCATATTGTAAATCGCGCAAAATGATTTTTGATCTGATTGGTCGAAGATCCCTGCACCGCCTATTTTGTAACATATATTCATTAATTTCTGTTCATTTTATCCTGAATCGTTCGTTCCTTGGAGCTTTAACAATCAATGCTTGATAATTACAATCAGATAAGCACCAAAACCATGTCAAACGAGACCGTAAATCATAAGAAAATCATTTTCTGTCAAGTTGACGCATGTATGTCTCCATAACCTGCGATAAAGCAAAAAGAAGATTAAATTCCATTGTAATATTATGGCAAATTTGTCATATAACTACCTTTTTCTTATAGGAGTTTTGTCAACAAACTCAACCTTTCTTAAACAAATTGTCAAAAACTCGACCTTTTGTGATACCCTTAGTGGTTGACGCACACACCTCTGCAACATCTGGGCGTTGGACGGCTTAACCTTTTTTCCATTTTCCTTTTGGTGCGTAAAAAAGGGCAGATGTGGTGGTTGGTGGCGATTCTGCAGGTTGTGCGTGGGTGGAGCCCTGCCATCCTCTTCGTCTTTGCAACCTAAGAATGGTTCTAGTTTGCAAGTGGCTATAGGGGGGGGGGGGGGGGGCGGGGGGGGGGGGGGGCGGGGGGGGGGGGGGGGAGAGGCGGGGGGGGGGGGGGGGGGGGGGGGGGGGGGGGGGGGGGGGGGGTGGGGGGGAGGGGGGGGGGGGGGGGGGGGGTTCGGTCTTATGATGTGGTTGCTTCGGACATCGAACACCAATTCTGAGGTGTGGGACCCCTACAGGTGTCACGGTTGTTGCAAACATTTCGAACAACCACTCTGGTGGTGGTTCGGAGGGTCTAAATATGGGTCAGAATGGGTGGGTGCTATTGGGCCGTCAAAAATGGGGGTTTTTGGACTTTTGTTGGAAATGGAGAATTAAAGGGAAATGGAAAGAAAAAAAAAAAAAAGGTTTTAGTTGGTCAACGTCAGAATCCGGACAGAGGGTGGTGGTCACACATAGGGTATGACAATATAGCGTTTGGTTTTTGACTATCTTCGTTTTAAAAATGTGGATTATGGTGACAAAATATCCACCTCAGAAAAGGTCGATTATTGACGAAACATGCCATAATTTATTCAAATACAGTTAGCATCATTAAGCAGCCATCGTATTGGTCTAAGAGAACTAAGAGAGTACAGAAGGCTTAAAAAAAACTCACCCACAAGTAGCATGGGTGGAACATATGGCAAAAATATAGAGATGTTTGTAGTACTTCTCCGCAAAATCTAATTCTCTGAGAGTGAGCAAACTATAGTCTCCCATGTCTAAACGACCAGATCCATGTGTATGCCTTCTTCATGTTAGACGCTAATTGTAAGTGGCTAAATAGATTAAAAGATGCAAGCTGCTGTATGGGGTGCAGTAAGAACGTTCAACAAGTAGAAGCCAGAGTTTACAATCCCTATGCAAAAAAGTAGTTGATCCGACATTATACACTCCTTCTCATTTCCTCTTCCAGAAAGAAATATCAATCTTGCGTACACGAGATCAACTGATCTAAGCAAGTATCTCACTCATGCTTCTTTTAGATGAGATGCTGTAGTGCGAGAAATTCTACTATCTCTTCAATCAACCCATTTGTTAACTAAGAATGAATAATGTTATACAATGGAGTGTTTTTTTTTCACTATAGAGACCATCATATGGGGGTGTTTTCAAGGCACTATTTGTGTTTCCATGAAAAATCTATAATATCCTACTCAACGCTTACATTCTGGAATCGATATGTTTGCTTTCAAAGTAAAGATTCATACATCTTTGAAATATCTTGGACTAGCTAATTAGTTTTCACACGATTAACCGTACATGTAGCTCTAGCTCAAGGAGCTCATTTCAGAGGTATTTCTTGAGCTATACTCCCAAAACATAATCTCTCTATATTATAAAGACATTGTTCAATCTTGAGAATTTGTAATTGCTTTATGTTTTTTCTGTGTCACTTGTTTCATTGCTGGATTTCCCTGTGTTTCTTGTATCAAACAATGGATATATTGATGTGCAAATTAAACTAGCCGGTGCTAATGGTCTGGCCAGCAAAACATTGGATCTTTGACAATTCTGTATGCTAGAGCCTCTAACATATTTTAGTATTTAAGCTCATTATATGAACTATAAAGTTCTATTTTCTTCATCAATATATGTACTTCTTTGAAATTAAAATTAAACATGAAGATAAAAATTGGATATCATATATATATACTTCAACTTCAAGTCCTCATGAAAAAATTAGCTGATAATGGTTATGGTCAAAGAGCTTGAAGACAAGAGGTTAAAGTTCCACAAGAAAACAGGCTGACTGAAGCATGAAAAGTTTTGTAACAGAATACCTTGTAAATAAGATCCCATGGCATACAAGCCAACAAATCAGGAACAAATGTCGATTTCAAGTACCTGCAAAATAAATAAATAAATAAATAAATAAAACGAAAAAAAAGAGGAAACGTATCAGATCAACAATAACGCCAGCCTTCATATTTTTCACCCAGACCATATGAACAGTAATTCACGCTAAGTTAAGGTAAGTCGACCTCGTAAGATTACGTGAATAAAATGTGGTACCTGTAGGCAATGGAAGAACGTTGATTGACCATACGATAAGTCTGTTTATCTCTGTATCCAACAAAGAACATAAGCACAATGTCGATGAGGAAAGCAACTTGTCCAACAATGTCCAAGACAAACAAGTTCTCAGGAAGGCCGCGGAAGAATCCAAACTCCATGGGAGTAAAGAATGAAGAATAGATAGCCCACAACAATATGAACTTGTCCCATGCTCTATGCCACCTGCATTATTTGCCATTATGGTGCGTTCTCCAGTTTCAGTTTACCTTTTGTCTAACATATGCAGTACGATACTAGTGTATGTTTTCGGGCATCCCCACATGCAACATGCATTTTGCTGCTCGGCTTTAAGATGACAAATTAATAAACCATTAGAGTTTAACTTTTACTCACAAATTCAAATTGAAATTATTCCTAATTAAAATTATCAACTAATCTCACATTACCCTAGTAAATTTGGTCATGTCCTTCACATAATTGGACATCAGCATATGTTAATATGGTGATGTCCTCCGTTGTTGAAAGAGATAAATAGTATTTCCTCCATTCTTTATTACTTGCAATWATTTCAAATTAGGGTATATGTAATGTAGCCTTTTCTAATTTTTCCACTTCGTGAAGGTACCAACGATGGTACAAAACAATAAGAAAGGTGAGAAATCTGAAAATAATAACATACTTGGACCCCAAACCAAACAAATTTGATGATGGGGTATTGGGTTATATGCGCAGTAATCATGATTGATAAGTTGAGAGTGAGAATTCATTTTTAAAATGATTTGCGGACACCTATGATCCATGTAGCCTGGTTGACAGCTAAAACTTTGACTTAAACTCTTAAAGTAATGCAASAAATATGGCTAAGCACTCCAGCACACGCATAACGTAATCTAATCTAATTAATTAAGCCAAACACAAAAGTCTTACGCCTAATCACGACCTAATAATAATAAAGCATTCATATAAAACTATAATCCCCTTATTAGTTGTTCCAAAAAAAATCCCCTCTTAATTAGGTAATTGACACAATGACGAACTATGACCGATATAACGTACAATATCTACTCCGATATTATGCTAAATAATAATGATGGCAAATATTTGATCACCATATCATATCATTATATGAGACGCATACGTGTTTATCATTTAGGGTTGTTTGGTTGGAAGGAAAAGTAATAAGAGCTAGACAAAGCAAATTTCTCAATAAGTCCTTTGGTGACTAATTCGAAATTTTCTTTTCTCATGATATCAACTATCAACAAGTCGTAACAAGTCTCTGTTTCTTTGATGTGATTCGAATTTCATCATTTCACCTCATATAAATATATATCTCATCTTATCACTCATTTGCACCAAAAAAACTAAACAATTTTTACTGCTATAATTCTTACGAAGTCAATAAGAAAAATAATAATTAAAAACAATTTTCCTAAACAATAATTTCTCATAAAAATGAATTTGCAAATTAACGCTAATTATAAGCATCCACATGAACACATTGTTACGGCCAGTAGTCTGTACATGAGAGGCCAATAATCATAAATAGTGTGAGCAGTGAGCATGAGCTGGAAGAGAAAGACACACAGAGAATATCATAGTCTACTCTCATAGAAAGTGGACGCCAGAACGCCGAAATTACAGTGCTTGGATAGGGTGACCAACTTGAAAGCGATAGTTGAGGTTAGAACTCCCTCAGTGCCCTCGTCTCTATTTTTTTTCAAGGGTCCCTCGTCTCTACTTAATTGCTTGCAACACTTACCTTCTTTAAAAAAAGGGAAATTCCAATGATACCATGAATTTTTGCAAATTTCATTGATAGACATGAAAGTTTTAAATTCCCCAATTAATGGGGAGGCTCTTTTAAAGGGTTTATCGTGTTTGTAAAAATCAACCAAATCCACCACGATCCACGCTCAAGCTTTCCATTGGTGGGGTGGTTGGGCTGACGGTTTGAGTGGTTTGCGGAACCGTAACCCTATTGAAGGACACGATATTGCGCAGATGTCGTTACTGTGATGAGACTTACTGTCTGCGATTAATGTGGCTAAGTGTTTCATAGGTGGTAAGGTACGGTTACACCGACCGATGTGGGCGATATTCTGAAGACAGTGGTACCAGTCAGGTAACACCGCATACGCACGTGCTCTTTGTTATCGCTAAGGAGGTCTCCGTAACAAGAAGGGCGAGCGATCTGTACCGAGCCACCAAACACGGTACACGCCTAAACGACACGTTTGCGCTACCTTGGCGCACTGAGCGCAACCTAAAGGGAGCTGGTTGATGCTGGGGAAGAGCCACTTTGAGGTGTCGGTCGGGGTCAAGGTTATTGTGATTGAGTTCACATACATACTAAAAAACCTTCAACTAAACTCAATCCATTATTATATATGAGATTTTTAAAACTCTCATTCTACACTGAAATTCACAAAATTGTGATGTACATTGAGAATTTCCCTTACAAAAAAAAATCCAACACTATCTACTCCTATTATAATAACTTTTATTATATTTCAAAACAAAAACACCAAAATTACCACTTACACGTTCTACTGAAAATTTTCCCGTCTTCCCGTCTTTTTTTAACAGAACATGAAAATCCAATAAACCCTATATACTAAAGCCAAAAAACAGAAGTGTCATATACCTCTCTGGTTCAAAAATTTCCCTCCAACACATTTTTCTTTTGAATTCGTTTTACTAATACCTTTAAAACACTATTATCTAAATTAAAACTAATAAATAATATCATTTACTTCTAATTGTTATAAAGTTCTTGTCTTACCCATATCGATACTAGCTTTTCATGACGCGATGCGTGCCTGATGAATTTTTTAATCTAATTATATATAATTAGTTAAAATATACTCGTACCTTCAACCTTAATTAGATGAGAATTAGAAATCTCAGCTCCAAAGGAAATTGCTACTTGAAATTATGGTTTTGTTGAAAAAATTAGCAATTTTTTCGGGTTTATAATGATTGAAAAAATTGCATTAAAAAAATTTGACTGAAATTATTTAAATTGTTATTATTTAAACTAACATTTCCCATTTATGCATAATTGGATCATTGAATTTCTACTTTTACACAAAATTGTAAAATAGAAAGCATTAAAACATTTCAAGTAAATTTATGTTTTTATGAAGGTAAAAAAAGTATATTCCAAGGGGACACCATTGCTCCTCCTGGTCTCTATATAATAGAGATTTATAATTATTTACAAATTGCATAATTAATCAATATAATAATAACACACTAAACGAAATCGATTATTTTAAGCAAAATTGAACCAAGACATCTTTTATATATATCACTAGTATTTGCATCCGCATGGTGCATTGAATATTTATGCGATAATTATTTTCTTTTTTGCATAATTGTTAAAGAAAAATATAAATTTAACATTTTTAATTTCTAGTTACATTGTCTTGCTTGTGTCTTTGGACTTAGTTCTCCCACCAAATTTTTTTTTCTTTTAGTATTATTAATATGGATGAAAATTATTTTTGAAGAAGTTGAATGCTATGATTTCAACCAATAATTGAAATAAAAAATAATCGTACTCACTTGTATTGAATTTTTATGTGAAATAATAGATAGTTCATTAATGTATACTTTGGTTTGTTCATAATTCATATATGTTTTGCAACTACTTCGTATTGTCTTTTGAATAAATTGAACTTGATATATTTGTTTAATGATAATAAAAATACTTAATTGTCTATTAACATTCATAAAACTGATATTAATGTTAATTTCATATTATTTTATAGAACAATAAATGCATTAAACTTGTGATGAGCAATTATTTCCATTTTTAGTGTTAAGTTTTATAGCTATATTTGAATTTTAATATATATTTTTAAAATAGTCAAATCATTAAGGGTACCTAGGTAATTTCATAGGGGGGACACCATTGCTCCCCCTTGGCTTATATAATAGAGATAATATTATTACCCCGTGTACTAAATTTTATAAAACACATAGAACAATCTTAAATCAATTTTATACAGTAAGATTGATCTAAAAGGACTAAAACAAATAACTACACTCAGGGCCTGTTTACATTAACTGAAATCAAATGAACTGAACTGAACTGGACTGAACTGGATGGAGCTGAACTGAACTGAACTGAACTGAATGGAGCTGAACTGAACTGAATTCAATATTTTATGAGAGAGCGAAATTGGATTAAGAACTGAACTGAACTTAACGTAACTAAATGAAGCTGAACTGAACTGAAAATAAGCTAATGTAAACAGGCCCTCATTCTTATATATTGATTCGAATTTAGAAGATTCTCATTGCTATTAAAAAATAATACCGAATTCCCTGATGGAACATGAATTTAGTTGAATGGATGAAGTATAGAAGTTCCCGTACACAAATTTAATTGCAATTTTATATCATTCTTATATATTATACTCATTCTTATATAGTAAGGGCCTYTTTACATTATCTGAAATCAATTGAACTGAACTGAACTAAACTGAATGGAGCTGAACTGAATTGAATATTTTATGAGAGAGATAAATTGGGTTAGGAACTGAACTGAACTGAACTGAARMGAGCTGAACTGAACTGAAAATAAGCRAATGTAAACAGGCCCTAAGATTGATCTAAAACCGATAATTATACTCATTCTTATATATTAATGCYAATTTAGAAGATTCTCATTGCTAATAAATAGTACCGAATTCGCTAATGGAACATGAATTTAGTCAAATGGAGGGAGTACAAAAGTTTCCGTACACAAATTTAATTGCAATTTTATATCATAATTTTAAAGCTCCGTATTGTGAATAAATTTAATAAATGTCATACATGTATTGCATGYGTCCTTGACTATTAATTACTTTCTTATACAATACAAATTTAGTGCACAAATATTAAATTGCAACTTTATTTCACTCTTTTTAAAACTTWGAAGAATAAATTTAGTACATACCGTGCATCGCACYGGCCCTAAAGTAGTTGAAAAATTTTACTTCCTTATATTAAAGATCTCTATACTATAAGCGAAAGGGGGAGTAATGGTGTCCCCCTGTGAAGTTACATTATAGCCCTTATACATAAATATAGTTTTGAAAAAAGATAAAATCAAAAATCAATCAACTCAAAAAAGTCAAATTTCAATTAAATGTCATCAATCAATATACAATTAAATGACACTAATACCTAACTGAAATTGGACACTAATGATAATTTATAATGAATTTGAACAGAATTATAATATAAAATAGTATCTAAGAATTTAGAACTAATATTGTTTATAATGAATTTGGACACACAATTCGTTTTAACTTATTAAAAATTTAAAGACTAATCTATTATGGGTTGGTTTAAACTAATAAAAGCATACTCCACTATATAAAACGCATACAGTTCTCTCTTCATACTATTAAACATTCAAAATGAACACAATATTTTCTACAAGTACATAATTTTTATTTTTTCATTTGTAAAAAGTCAGCAAGTGTGTAAAATATATTAATGTAAAAGATCGTGTAGATCTCACATTATAGTTATCATGTATACATATGAAACTCCTCTCCAAATTCTCCATGGTATAATCTTGATTTAAGTTTTTTCGATCTAATGTTATATTTGTGTCATTGCTTTTTGCTACTTAATTTTTTATTTCAAATAAGTCATAGGTGATATATATAGCTCCTATATAAAATGGCTAATTAATTTTTCAATCACGCAAGTTAAGAGTGTTTTATGTTATCGATACTAACAATGAATTTACTAACATTGAATTTTTCAATATTGTTGCTTCATGCAATTGTAATATTATGTATGCACGCACCGTAACCGCAGGCTAGTAATGTTATATAGAAGATTTTTGCCCCTATAGATGTAAAAAAATTTTGAGCACTTATTCTCTTCTTATATGTGAATTATTGACCATTTTTATCATAGTAGTAATTTTCGTGATACGTTTAATCTGAATGTTTAAAATTAATATTATGATAAACATTTTAATGGAAATAATGCAAATAACTTAAAATCAGACGACAATTTATATTCAATTTACTTATAACATGGACATTATGATTAGCTCTCTCCGTTCCGTTATTCTTTTACGTTGTAAATTGTTCCGTGGCGTCGAATAAGAGAAAATTAGTATTGGGATAAAATATGTTGGTATTACTAGGAAGTGTAATTACTTTAATTGTTTGAGATAATTAAGTGTATAAATCAAAATGAATTAAAAATGGTGAAAGAGATAAGTAGATGGAAACGAAACAAGAGGAAATAATAAGGGTAAATGAGGATAATTTTTTGGAGTAAAATTTTTTTTTTTAAATAGATTAAAAAGAAAAATTAAATAAAAATAAACTAAAAAAAAAAAAGAAATAAAGGACACACCAAATAGAAACGTAAAAAAAAACGAAACAGATGGATATATCGTAATACGCGACATTGATGCTGTGATTAAAATCAGTTATAATATAATAACTTTTTACAAACAAGTAACTCTCCAATCATATTCTAGAAATATTTAGACATTTTCTGTTCTCTCTATTTTATGTTCAAATTGTTTCAAATAGGATGCGGAGGAGAGAAATAGTGAAGCTAGTTTTAATAACGAGGTGAATGTGATTAACTTTACTAATTTAATGACAATTCTTAGGTACAATAGAAAGAGAAAAATACTATGTAATATTTGGTCTTTGTTTACCTTTATTCTTTACTTTTAATTTGCACAATTTTCAATGGCCACTGTTTATTAAATGTTTAAATTATCATGATACAGAGTAGTACATTTAATAAAAAGGTTTATTAAACAATACATTTTAATAAAAAAAATTATAAAAAATAACAATATAAAAAAATATATAGTATAATTTAGTCGAATCTAATTAACAAATTATATAATCAATATAGTTGTTCCTTATGTATACTTGAAAGATTTTATGTTTTAATAATTTTTCCATGTAAAGACACGCGTAGATATTAAAGTGACAAGAGAAAATACTTTATTTGATCAGTGGTAACTGTTAAAAGAATATTTCAAAAAAACTTGTTACAAGAAAGATACATATGCAGGAAGATATAATACTATTTCATCCGTGATACGGATAAGTATGGAATACCTCATTATATTTTAATGTTTCTAAACATGAATGCTTTAATTCTCACTTAATACTACGTAGATTGATTGAATGAATGACATGGATAGCTTTTTTCGAGGATATACATGGTACTATAATTAACTTTTTTCATTTTTTCATTTTCCTTTTAATTGAACATTTTTTTGAATGAACAAAAAATTTGAAATTCATATAATTTCAAAAAATCTTGTAAAAATTTTTTCATAAAATATAACTAAGAATTCTAAAAACACAAATATAATTATGTGAAAAAATTTAAGGAAGAAAATGATAATTTATATATTTGCATTAGAAAATGATATGCCTAAATTTAAACATGAAAAAAAATGATTGATTATAATTAAATGTGATCAAAAACTTAATGGTAAGACCTATTTTGCGAATCACTATAAAAAATTATCTATAGGCCAAATCTCAGTCTAAACCTTTTTTTTCTCTCTATAATAAGCGCACAATAAACAATACTTTTTAAGAGCATAATATGAAATTTGAACTATTAATCACAAGAATCAAACGTTTAGAGTTATATTGTCAATACTTCCCTAATCCGGATCACTCATCTCAATGAAGAGGTTTTATACATATACTAAACTAGATAATACCTGACCATTTTTGCTTTTCCCCCCGACTTTTGTAATAATACTCCGTCCGTTCCTTTGAAATCCCCTACCTACTTCTTCCCTCCCTTGGACGTTCCTTTGAAGTTCCCTACCCCATTTTTCTCAAGACTTTTTATATTCATTTTAGGAAACTTTAATATTTTAAATTTTTTTTTAATTGTGGTGGTCTCCTCCACCCATCGACCTTGGAAAGCTCCATCCATAAACCACTTTGCAATTACACTTCATGGTGTTTATTTAAACATGTGATTTTTTTCTTTCTTTTTTCTGGTTTTTTTTCTCTTCGCTCTTCTCTCACCCCAATCTTATCTTACTTTTCTTTACCTCAACTCTCATATATTTAGTTTTCCATATTTTTTAACCAAATCCAAATAGTGTTATGGTTAAGGCACTTCCAAGGAACGGAGGGAATATGAAATATCGTAAATTAAATCAAACTTTTATTTTTCAAATTGTTTAATTTATTTGGGAATAATAATTTTTTATTATTTGTTGGTAGAATGAATTTATATATTGTTTTATTATTAATTATAAAATGTTTAAAAATTTTTTTTAAATCCAGTTACAATTTATTTTAAATACTTAATAATGGTTTTTTATAATTATTGCAATAATATGGTAACCTTCAAGAATAAAATAAATATTAATAAATATAATAATAATAATTATATATTAATTTAATTAAGTGGGGGATTTTGGAAGGGAAATGCAAGGAAAAATATGAATGGGTTGGGGATTTGCTTAGTTATATATTAATTAAGTTATTATTAAGATTAGAATTAGAATTAATTAAAGATTAGCTAAAGATGTATGTACAAGTCGAGGTGAATTTCAAAACACAAAACCCATTCATATCAAATTCGCTTTTTTCCGTGCAACCAATTGGACTCTCAGACCTCCTCCACAAAATCACAAAAATTCACCACACTTTAATTATTACAGTAAGAAATTCCCAAATAATGAACTCAAATCCTTTACTGATTTTTACACTATAATTACAATAGTGGCATTTGATACCACCCATTGACGACTGGACAAGTGGACAGCATATCATTGCGCTGGCTTACTCCATTATTTATTATAAAGTGCTCATCAAAGTAATTTATTCTTATACTAATATATAACGAATCTAATGAGAAATTGTATCGTAACTATCTTCGTATACAAGTCACAATACGAACAATTTTTGCTAATAATGTATAAGCTAAGAGAAATGATTCATTTACTTATAATTAAATAGGAGTAATTATTTTTTGCTTTAATTCTTTCCAAGTGTGGGTTTCATTCTTTAAATTGTACGACAATTACGAGTGTAAACACTTGGTGTCCCGAAGAAAGACATTTTGAATTTTGAATTTATTTTACATGACTTCAAATGATTAAAAATAGAAAAACATGGAGTAAATATGAGGTCATTAGTGGTTGGGTTTACTTGGTTCTGTCAGGATGTGAATGACACCATGATAAAGTCAGCAATACCAGCAAGCAAGCCTTCCTCTGCTAAACTGTCTTTGAGTGATCATGACTAACTCATTCCACAGCATATAACTGTCTCTGACGATTTATTCAGCGCTCCTCGGCTCCTGACACTCACGAATAATCTCGTGGTTCGACGCACGTTATCGATCCGTTTAATTTCTTCTCCCCTCGTTGTAGTCAATCGCGTCCTCGTCGCTCCGACTCGTTACATCGGTTTTCCCGAGATCAGCCCACTATCTTCTTGCGGGTCATCATGACGACAACCAATTACCCCTACTAACTGCCTGAATCCTATCAATACTTACGGACGCATTCAACAAAAAAATAATAATTTAATTTGGATGACACTGTATGTACGATAGATAATAATATTCTCCCGCGACAATATCAAGATTCGATAACGATTATGTTCGAATTTCTAAATTCGTTATGGTTTTTGATTTAGCTATCTCAAGAATGTACGGAATAGAATAATAAAATAAAATTAATAAATCAAAATGAAGAACGAATTAACCTCGAGTGTAATGCCAATTATCTTTGAGAAATGAATATTTCACGAGAAATACTAAGAATTGTTGAAACGTACACAGCAGCTCTAGCTTTGATTTTGAGCTTCAACAATCGTTCACGGACGCAAGAGAAGATAATGGTGTATTTTCTACGTAAAAGTAGGAATCCACAGATTAATTGGCCTCGCTGTTTTGTTAAAATAACGAATATAATTTTCTGACAAGCAAAGGAAAGGAGCTGAAATAACAGAAAGTGGTATTTATTGTGACTGAGAGGAGCATATGGGTGGCGGAATACATATATAGTATGATGGAAATTTGAGATTATGAAACGTAGACGCTACTTTTCTCTTTTTTGAGCAACGTATTAGCAAATAGCCAATTGAGCAAAATGTTGTCAATACAGAGTATAGCTTTGTATGATAGTTTAAGTATATAACTACATATTTCATTTTGGATTTCGGTATTTTTGCATAATCGCTACCTTCACGTTCCCGACACGTGTATATATTCACAGGCAATACCTTACCAATGAGAAAAGTATAACCCATTCAAAAAAATACCTCGATATAAAATATCAATAAATTATATTGTGTTGTTTTAAGGATTCTACAGGGGGTGTGAATTGTAGTAAGAGTTTTCATTGACATTTTATCGAATAAAAATTAAACGTAAAGGAACAATCAGGACTAGATTTGCACGAAGGAAACTTCTTTGGGCCAACATAGGAAGGAAAAAACCTCGACCACTAGGGATTTTATGTCAAACTCTTTTCACTATATAGGTCAAACGCTCTAATTACATCTTATATGACTCGGGGCCAACTGAGTTCCGACTAAAGAATCAAGTTCAATCACTGTTTTCCTCTAAGTTGAAACTCATCTGACTTCCACGAAATCTTCTCTATTCTCTTCACAGCGTTCACTCAAAGCCTTTAACTCAATACTCTTCTCAAACTCACTAAAACTTATTACCAGAATGTCAACAAATTCTCCCTTACCCAAAAACAAACTTACAGAATGATTTAAACTCTTAGATAGAAAATAAGAGAACAATGACTTAGATTCAAATTTAAGAAACTATTTCGCTCAATTGCGTAAGTCAGATGTCCAATTTTTCTCAACACTTAAGCCTGATTTATAGTTTTCACAATCTTTTTCTCCAGAAAAGTAATGTGTTCCACTACTCCACCTCTGACCCATATCCGCACTAACAAGTTATCATGTTCCTGAACTTAAATCCATGATCCAATTCCGACTAAAACAAACTTACAGTGTTTCTGGAATCAACAAGCAATCAAAACACTTCCTATCAACTACCCCACGGTTTTTGGTCAGTAGATAGAATCATGGAATTTAATTTCTTTAAGTATCAGACAATATAATAAAGAGAAACGAGTCTACTTATGAACAGTCTCGTTGGCCCTTCAAATTCCACATATAGCAGCCACCCCATGCAACCCCAAAGCCCACATCCAAGCCTTACTTCCCGAAAGCATTGCAAGCCTACCGTTCCGAAACCCACATTAGAGCCCCCTTTACACTAGAAGCCGCATGGCGTTTGGATATCTAGCTCTTTCTCCTTCAAGTCTCTACGAGTCTACCTTGTCCGTTCCAGGAAGTCCATCCTCCTGTTTTTCTGCACCCCTTCCTACCTCTTTTTCCAGTGGATGTACGTTTGGAACTTTTCGTCTCAATGGCTGCGTTTTTGAGTTGTTGCCCTTCTTGGAGAGTGATCCAATCGAAGATGGATGCAACATTAGGTGATTTCTTACCTTTTGCTTCCGTTTTGGGGTTGTAATTAGGATCCAGTCTGCATTTAGGATTAGACTCTAATGCCAATTTCGACTCTTCAATGTAATTAGGTTTTTTTTTTTCTCAATTAGATTCAGCTATGTCTGTGTTTGATTGCAGTCTTAAGTTCATATTTTGATTTGTTTGTTCTTTCGAATATTGCTGGACGTATTTTAATTAGGTAAAGTAGAAGGGAGTAAAGGAATAATATTTGATGAATTTTTTTATAATGCCGAGAAAAAATAGTGAGCAAATCTGGCAAAGCAATTAAACACATACCACAATAACATGTAAATCTTGGGAGAAAATTCCATTAATAACATTATGTTGTTAATTGCTGAAGGTGTTAAGTACATTTTGAATTGTGTTGGTTGCTCATTTGCTAATTGATTTGATGTTATATGTCTGATTGAGATTTTTAGTGCGTGTAATAAAGGGTTTGATTTGTAATTGGTTTTTGTTTTTTTGAAGCTGTAATGCTAATATGGGATAACATGAACCTGAGAAAATCTCTTGGTACATATCATTTTTACATTTTGTTTTTTTTTTTTTGTACAGATTTTTCGATTAAAAGTATGACTTTTGATATGTTTATTATTGTTGTTGTTCCAGACTTCAATATGTAGATTTGTGTTTGAAAATAATGAATCATCTTGGAAGGTTCTTTCTCTTGGATTGTTTTTCTTTTATTTGAAATATCACTGAGCTGTTTTTAATGTCCTTTGGCCAGGGGAGCGAGGAGAAAAAAAGTTTGATAAAGAAGATTCAAAATTTGGAGGGTTTTGATGCGAAATTGCCTATGAAATAGAGGGTCAAGTTGCAGGGCCTATATTATTTAATGTTGGACACTGCTTTGTTGATTTCCCCTGCTAGTAAGGGCATTGACAATGAAGGTGTTTCCATCTTGTCTCTGTTCTAAAATATGTTTTTACTATCTGAAATTTCCTGTAAGCATTATATGCATTTGATTAAGCATGTGTAGAATTTAATTTCGGATATGTAAATTTACATGAACCTCCCTTGAAGGGTATTCTGTCTGACCAGTTGACTTGCTTGATTCACACATATAATCTTTTTTCTAATTTTATTTTAAATCATTGTTACAAAACACCAGACATTAAAGAGAACCTTTTTCAAAAAGGTGAATTAATATTCATATTAACTTTGGCCTTTCCAATCTTCATCAAACATACAAGTTTGAATGCATTAAACCAAACTAAATCAAAGTATAATGAATTAGGGGACGTTCTCATTAGAATTATTTAATTTTTTGGCAGGATGAAAGACATATAATGGTTTGTATTTGCATTGGGCCCCTTTCAATTTTCTTTGTGTTCGGACTCGGTTTCTTCTACCTTAAGTTCGGTTGGTGATGTATGTGTTCGTAATGTAATAATACTTGGTTCATAAAAATGTACTTATCCCGTTCTCGTGTGCTAATATTGTAAATTTAAATGAATTAATGGTTGTTGATTTGGCAAGGATGCAAAGGGCATATTAGCGGTTGTGTTTTTGGATGTGATAGTTGGTTCGTGTCTAGACGTGAATGGGTTGAATTTTTTTGCCATCTATGGGACCGTCCAGTTCAGCGACTCGGGCTGTGGTTGGGGCTCTTGGATCCTCCGTGTTCCCATTGTCTTCTTCGGTCAATTAATCGGTGGAGTAATCTTATTCTTTTAATTTTATTTCTTTTAATTCAGTAATGTTTAACCAGAAGTGCATTGAGCCCTGCAGTTCTTGCTTTGTGTATACTTAGAACAAACTGCTTTTTTTGTTTGGGTAGGTTTTATGATGCATAAGTTGAGTGGTAAGAAGGTTTGCACTTACTACAAGAATTGTTTTGTTTGTTTGTAAATTTGACTTTTATTAATTGGTAAGTTAAAAATAGGATAGGATTAGTTTTCATTAGAGTATTAGACAAATTAGTTCATGAATGATCTATATTTGAATAGAAAGAAGTTTGGTGTATTGATGGTAATATTGTGGTAAACTCCTGATGAAATTGAATTAGCAGAAAATTAAAGAAATAGAGAACAGCTAAACATCAAGATTTATGGTTATTTGTGTATGAATTATACCATAAGAAAAAAAAAATGGTCAATGGTGTAAATTTATGAAGGAATGGACTATGATAGAATTTATATATATAAAACTATTTGGTAATGAGACATATGAGTTGTGGGTTAGGAATTACATTTGGATAATAAGTTTTTTGGTAAATATCAGACTTTTTGTTGCTCAGATTGGCTTATGTTTGCAATTTAACCCGCCATAGAAATCAATGCCATTCCAACAAAATCGAGTAATGTTGTTTGAATCTATGATAATGTGCTAACAAATGATATGTCCGGGACCTAATGCAGGCATGGCAAGCTCAGGTCGCCAGATAGTGGCGCCCGTTCCGGTACGTGTTTGATGCTATATAAGGTTTTTTGAAATATGCTTTCTTTGATCAGTAGTTTAAGAAAGCTAAGGTTTGAAGAAGTGATGAGAATTAAGAGTTTGATTGCACCCCACATATAATTATAATAGTTATAGTTGTTTCACAACTTCTTAGATATACTCGAAGGATTTTTTTTAGGCAGAAGTTTTTGATTTTTTTAGTCCATTTATTTTGCTAAAATCTTGATTGTAGTTTCAACGTCTACTCTTAGCATTAATTGTAATTCTGTAGGAGTATAATTAAATTTATTCTACTTTGGTTCATGTAGTCACAACAATAACCTCATATAAGGTCATCAATACAGAAAATAAATATGTAAGACGGCAACACATTTGTGAATAATTTTTGAGGGTTGTTGTGATGTTTTATCAATGCTTAGGAAGTATAGACATGAATCTTAAAAAAAAAAGTAATAACTTGACACAATTTCCTGCAGTTGATCTGTGACATACATGGGACAAGATAAACTTCAGAAATGCAGATGAACTTGCCGGAATGTGATATACTATTAGATCTTATTCATGCTCAAAGTTTTATGCATGCTTTAGAGAATCTTGAATAGCACAATTGGACATGTGGTAGCATTTCGGAATTTTTGTTGTTGGATGGTTATATTCGTTTTCTATCTCTCTAGTTAATGTTATTAGGAAGAACATTGTTGGCCATTGGAAATGTTTTTGTTCATGTTCTTCATCTGGGAAATTTCTTAAATTTTTGTCTAAAGAAGTCGGTAATAGTAATATGATTTTCAAATGACATGAAAAGAGGAAGACTTGACTTATATAAAGGGTAATTGTCGGGGTGCACATTTATAATGGTGTTTTAATTTGGACAGGTCTTTGTTCATCGTCTTCATCATGACGAAGGGGCAATATATAGATATTATTTGGTCTTAAAGAGTTCGATATTAGTCCATATTGGAGCCTAATTTACAATGAGCAAGTTTGGGATCTTTAAGAAGCAAGACTTGAGCATGCGTCACATTTTCAGCAGAGAAGCCTTCCTAATTAACCCATTTGTGTAGGATAGACTAGAATTCCAAGTTCCAAGAGCTCGAACAATTTCCCTCACTTGAATATGGGTTTCTAAGATATTTGTCCATGTCCTTTTTTAAAATATTAGCAGCATCTTTGGATTCCTTGGTTAGAGTCCAATTTAGCTCCTTGACCAATAACAATGCAGTTAGAATTGGGTTTGGAAGAAGACGACATTGACTTATCAAGGGGTAATTGTTGGGGTGCTTTGTAATGAATATTATTTGTCGTTTTGTCATGCCATGGTTGTCTTTTTAACGAGAAGGAAAACACTTTTTTTTTTTGTATTCCTTCAATTGTCCATTTATCCTGGGTTTTAATTTTTACAAAATTTATTTAAGTTGAAATTTAAACAGCCAAGAAGCGAAATCTTTATTGAGTCACTCAAGAATAAGTAGAGTGTGGCAATTCTTATCTATGTTTATCATGGATGAAGCAAGGGGTTTGGAGTATTAAATACTACTTTTTTCGTTATTTCCTATGGTGTGTTCATGTCTAACTTAGATTTTAGACGTTGTCTTGTTTGAAACAACTTTGATTAGTATATGTAAATTGGTCCTCCTTGTTGAGTCGATTGTTGTGCAATGTGTTGGCTGTTAATCAAAATATTAAGTCTATAACATGTTTTATTATGATAAATTTTGGGAAATGAATCCATCTATTCATATGCCTCAGTTGCCTTTGGTTTGGTTTACGATTTCAATGAGCTTGAATTTGTTATTTTTGTATAGTTCGTGCAAAGCAACTTTCGGTTTATCACCATTTAATATTCCGCCATCTTCCTTCAAGACATGCTCTATTATTACTATACAACATAATTTTGTGCATTATTGATTTTTTTTTAATTGTAAAGAACTTTCATTATAACCGTCCCGGGGCACCGGCGCATTCGCGCGCTGTGCAACGGCTAGTTTCCAAAACATTTAATAAACTTTGATAAATAAATATCATTTGATAAAATCTTTGTAAAATAAAATTATATTTAACTTAAAACAAAATTTTTATCTTAACTAATCAATTTTCAATCTCACAATTAAATTACTTATTACAATGGAGTGGAGCATAATAATATAACCTAAGTTTTTATATTGGACATAGTTTCATTTGAATAGGACTCGTTCCATTAATTGGCTAGTTCCATTTGAATAGGACCGTTTCCACCATTATTGGACCTAAGTTCCTTTGAATAGTAATGTTTCCATTTAATTGCCCTAGTTCATTGTATAGGAAACTCGTTCCAGACCTAGTTATTAATTATCATATTGAACCTGTTTACTATTCCTTTTATATTGAACTTGGTTCCATTCCAAGTTCTTAACAAATCAAACTAATATATCATGCTACTTGATTGATCTGCAACACTCTAGACCTTGCCTTCCTTGGTTTGTCTACAATGATTCTTTGGCACTTCTCGAATACTCCTTCCCAACAATTTATCACATTAATCATGGCCTTAACCACTTAGAAATAAGATTAAAATTTTGCCTTCTTTGATTTATTATGTCATTCATCAAAACATAGGGTCAACATATTATTTTGGATTATATTTTAAACAGGTAAAAATGATAATGTGAGTCCCCACGTGGGTCCCACTAAAAAAGCAAAAATCAGAACAATGCACCAATTTCGTCTATGTAAAATAAACCCAGCCTATGTATATAAGGTTAGGTCTATGGTATTTTTGATGATGGTCCATGCAAATATATGTCCATAAAGAAGTTGATGGAAATTACTAGATTTCCTATCTGATTGGGTTTTTATCCCACCCATTTTGATGGATTCATCATTACTTACCTTACCAATAATGAAAAAAATTGTTCTTTTTATCAACAATTAATCCATCTATAACTAGCAATATAAACAAGCAACTACAATCTTATGTGTCACCCTCTTGTGCGGAAAACGTTTTGGTGACCCTAAGGGTTGACAACCCTATAGACACCCTCCCGTGCTACCTCTCTTGAGTTTATACCCTTTTAATTYGTTGACAAGTGACATCATTTCTTTTTTTGAGTAATATTAAGTCATGCATTAAGTGAATGTAAAGAAATTTCCGTGCCTTTAATTGTCATGAATGGGATGAATGTGATGAGGCAACAAAGCTTTTAATTTTGATGTAGGGGAATACTATTTACACTACGCCAGATTTAGCTTTTTAAAGCTTTAAAATGAAAGCGTTTTTCTAAAAGCGCTTTAATTAATATGATTTTACAGCGTTTCTTAAAAAAACGCTCTAATTTCATTATTATTTAAAGCATTTTTTTAAAAAAACGCTCTAATTTCATTATTATTTAAAGCGGTTTTTAAATAAACGCTCTTATTATCCAAAAGAAAGAAAGCGTTAAGGAGCTTTCAATAGAATTTTAGATTTGATAAAAAAGACAATGCAATAATTTTTAATTGAAGTATTTTTTTAACCTCAATCTCTGTATACGCTCTCTTTACTCACTCAACGCTTACCCTCACCCTAATCTCCTTCTTCCTCACTCGACGCTATACCCTCACTCTAATCTCCTTCTTCCTCACTCGAATTCTCTTCTCCCTCATACAAATTCTTCTTTCCTTACTCCAAAAGACATCTCCCTCAAATTTATAATGTTAGGGTTTTGATTTGGAGATCGAATTTCAGGTTATTGGGGCCGAAAAAAGACCTTAGCGGCGAAGATCTTTGTTCACGTGGTTCGTTGTAAGGTTCCACAACCTCTTGCGGTGCTGGTGCATATTTATCGGTGGGGGATATTAGATTTGGGTGGGTTCATTTTATGATTTTCCAGCTTTCAAGTAAGTTTCATTGTTTTTTCCTTTSAATTATTTAAAGTTCGGTGATGAATGAAATTGGTGTTTTCGATTTAGGGTTGTAGTATTTTGGTCGAATTTAATTTTAGTTGATCTAGGGTTTTCGAATTCGGTTAAGGTTTCGGATTTTCATGGGTTTAATAAGGGTTTCGGATTTTTGGGTCATTTTTGGCGCTTGAATCCAACTTTTTTAGGGTTTCGGATTTTTTGCATCCTTGATTTGATTTTTCTCAATTTCTGTTCGTTTGTTGGGTTGAAATGTGCTCTTTCTTTGGTCATTTTTGGTCAATTTTTAAGAAAATTATGTTTTTTTCTAGGGTCGAATAATTCTGTACAATGACATGTAGCTCACTCGGCCAAACTTGTGAGTCGTATGATGAACATGGAACAGTTTGTTATGCAGGCTCTCGTTGCCTATTGCCCGGAGACTTTGAGTTAGTTAACTCATATGATGGTGCAAGATTGTTGATGCTTAATTTGCAAATCATGATTATATTGTTGCATGCTAAATCAGTCGATTTTCGTTGAGGGTTATGCAGTTGATCATGCTTAATAGGTCTTCTCTACTGAAGTATATGACTGCATGCTAAATTAGGTCGGTTTTCGTTGGAGGGTTACCGTTGCAAATTTAAGTACCTGAAATCTAGACAAGTCATTTGTAACTACTTGAGAAAGAGCCACTGGTCTGCTTGGGACTTGAGCTTCAATCACAACTTTCGTTGGTTGTGGTACAAACGATTGGAAGGATAGACCCATCTTATTTGGAGGAAAGTGCATTGCAGCAGAGACTGGATATTCAACATTAGAGTGCATTGCCTAAGGATAGAACATTTGTGTTGCATTGTACGTTGAATCTACAGAAATTTGACTTCTATTTATAGCAGAGTTTTGAGCAGTTGGTCTTGTTTTTTTTATGCACAATTTCTCTTGTATTTGTTCTATTTTATTTATTGAGAGTTCATTCGATTTAACTATTCTCTGGGTATTTGTCAGTTTGGTGGTAGGTTTAATTAGTGTTAAAATTAGCTGCTAAAGATGTAAGGTTTGGAGTAGATGCTCTTAAGTCAATTTATGTTCAGGGGTCACTTGGAAAATAATTATAATCTCAATTTTGTTTAGTGGTGAAGGTGTAAAGTCCTTGTTTTATATATYTAAGCTTTCCTATTAAAAATTTAACCTAAGAGGTATGATATAGTTGCATAATATCCTTATTTGYGCTTATCAAAATTTCAAAATGTATTCTGGCTTATGTGTTTTTTAAATTTTGATCCTACAGTTCCAAACATGCGCATCATGGTGTAACAAATCTCCAGGTTTTACAGGCTTATAGTATTTTTTTTGGTATCTAAGACAACTGTTGTTATTTTTATGATGGTCGTGTTAACAGATTTGTTTTTGAAATCAGCCCAATTCTTTCAGAGCTTAGAAAGCAGAACCCAGAGCTTTTGAGGGTTATTTCAGGATAACCATGCCGAGCTTCGTTCAACTTTTTAACGAATCTCTTGATCTTCCTGAAGGGTGAGTACGGAGAATTTCTGTAATGAACTTATGTTCAATGATTATATAAATCTTGTTTTCTGGCTAACATTTTGAAGTATACTTTCCAATTTCGGGTGTTTGCTTTTATTTCCTGATAGTTTCTTCTTTACCTGGTATTATGAACTTTGAATTCGCTGGCACAAATCGGACTTTCAAATGAATAGGAAAATTTTTAGCTGCGTTTAGATAATGATTTGACGGAAATTATGCCCTGGATCAAATTCTTAAGGTAAGCCTAGTTTTTGCAATTCTTTTTAAATTATAATTTTTTCATATTTTTTTAATATATGCTACACATAGGAACTTTTGTGTGTGTTAAATGTGATTCAATAAAAATATGATGGTGAAACTAATGAAGGAGGTTTATTATATATGTACAAAAGAAATAATGATGGGATTTATGCTGTCAATATAAGATGCTCTGATTTCATGAACTCACTGAGTATCGTTCTTTGTGCTTCACTTCATTGACTTTATTCGTATCCTCATAAATGAATTTGTGAATTCGGTGAGCAACATCTTAATGCTTGATTTGGTGTTCTTGGTTTACTTAACATATTCTAGATGTACTTGTCTCCCCTACATCATGAAGGAACTTTTGTTAATCTTATTGCTGATGAGACGTGATTTATGGCTCACAATCCAAAAAGTGGTAAGCATCTTGAGCTCTACATAAAGTATCATCGCTAACTCTTATATGTGTGCTTTAGCATTAAAATAACATCATGCAACTCAAGCAGGAAGATAGTACCCCATGTCCACATCAAATACTTCATCGGAAAGTGATGATTTTGGAAGAATGATAGATTTATGACGTAGTAAGTTCTTGTGAAAATATTCTGGCTTGAGATTGTATTTTGTTAGGGGACATCTACTCAATGCTCAGGGAAGAATTCTTGGTGTACCTAGAGGACTTAATAGTACCAGTGTATTTTGTGACAATTTATGCATGAATCTCACAAGCTAGAAGGACCCCAATCGACGCAGGCAATGATAACTATCATTAGAAGAGTTTGGTAGATTTATTATATTACTGTTTATTATGTAAATGGTGTGAAAAATGATGTGTTTGTGTGTGGAAATTCATTGTGGGTCTCTGATATTGTCGAGCATGAGACAAACCCAAATATTAGAAGATGTACGAAATGTTGTTTTTTTTAAAAAAAAATGTCGAGGTTTTTTTTTTGTATGGATGAATTTTATCTAGAAATTTAATTCTATGTATGAATTTTGTGATATTAATGAATAAATGATTTTTAGTATCAGATTGGAAATTGCAGATTGGAATCGTGTTCAATTACAATTATACTATATATATATATATATATATATATATATAGATCAGTAAACATTTATATAATATAATAATATATAATATATTAAATATATATTATTATAATTATATATTATATTATTTATATATATATATATATATAAATATTATATATATATATATATATTTTTTTTTTTATATAATACACACATACAGACATGATACATACATACCATCAAAATGTAATTTTTTTGTTTAAATTTCAAACTACCAATTTAAAGCGTTTCGGAGAAACCTTTGAAACACTTAAAACAACTGCCAAAATTTTGCGCCAAAGGGATATATTAAAGCGCTTATTACAGCGCTGTTTAATCCTTTAAGCGGTATACTTAATGAAGCGCTTATAGGAAGCGCTTTAAAATTCTTTCCACGCCCCCGATAATAAAAGCGCCTCCGGAAACGCTTTTATTAAAAGCATTTTCAACGCCATGTAAAAAGCTCTTTGGCATAGTGTTATAGTGGCATTTTTCGAGAATAAAGTCCAACTTTAAGCCTTTCCTTAATACCCCTCCCTTCCTTCCTTACAAACCCATTCAACCCTAATTCAGTTCTTTCTCTAAAGATGAATCACCACCCATACCTCCACCAACAACCACCACCACATCATGGAACCTAACACAAACAAAGCCACCAGAAAGTCGAAAGAGTAGTTAGTCAAGGCTGTCACCGCACTTCTTCGGATGAGGGAGGCGACGACCACCGGCGATGGGACCTCGTGGACGGCGGAACGGACGTCGAAGTGCAGGTTGGTTTTCATTTTTTTTAAATGAACGTCTTCTACAGGCGCCGCAACCATGAGTCTTACGGATGATCAGGTAGCTATCCTCACATGTTTCCAAGGATTGCTGAMGGCGCYCGTACTAGTGTTGAGGATGATCAGGGGACTGAAGRTCTTTAGGACTCTCTTTTTTAGCCTTGTATTTACAACAATACTATGGGTTTGTGTGTGTATGCATGTATATGATGTATGTATGTGTGCATGACTTTGTGACTCAATGATTTTTGTGACTTAATGACTTATATGACTTTGCGATTTAATGACTTTTGTTTTGTCTTAGAGGTATCGACTCTCTCCCTAAAAAGAAAAAACGAAAAAGATGGACTTTTCTTGTTTTGTAAGTCAAACGAAGCTTCGTGCTTTTGCGATCATTTTTCACTTGGAGACTCGTTTGGTGATGTGGTAGCCTAATTAAGGAAGAGTTGAGGAGAGAGCAACGTTTGATGAGATGCTTTGATGCGACGCTTCGAGGAGAATGTGCATTTTGACTGCTGCCATGTAATAGCCCAAGGAAGAGTTGAGGAGAGTCCCTTAAGGTGTGTGAAAGAATAGGCTAAAGGTTCGAGAAAAGAAAGGGCTAGAATTTGTGACTAGACGTGAGTGGATGGGGAATTGATGTGGTTGGCTACATGATGTTGGTTCAAGCTCGAGTCTATGTCGAGTGCTATGCTAGGAATCTGTATTACCACCATTAAGGGAGTCAAACTAACTAGAAGAGTGGATTTCAGAATGTCATTGGGTATTGAGTCGGACCTCGAGGAAAGGCTTCCTACGTATCCTTTTGGAATCAGATCGTCGTAGTTCTTGTTGATGATTTAGAAATTGCCTCGTGTGAGAGGGATTTTATAGATTTAATGTGAGGCTATGGTTAAGGGTTAACAATGAAAGGGAAAAAGGCACAAAGTTCCCCAATGTAGCCCTCCATGGTGCGCAATGTGCTTTTTTTATTTTTGCATTTGAACTTGGTTTTGAATTGAACTTGAATTTGCACTTTGAATTTTGATTTAGATTTTTCTTTTCATTTTTTTGCACTTAGTTTTTTTTACATATGTTTTTTTTCCTACCCACCATTTGAATTCCCAAGGGTTAGGTAGATGTGGGTGATGAAAGAAAGATAGGCTCTGTGAAAGTGTTTATGACACAAAGGGTTGCAAGGGATTGAATGAATCAAGTAATGGGAAAGGAATGATTTTTTGTGGAGCTTGAGAAAGAAGGCCTCTCTCGGCAATGTCCATTATTAGTTAATTTGATTCTAAGATCCACTCTTCTAGTTAGTTTGGTTCCATTAAAGTTAGTAGTACAAACTATATGGAAGCTAAAAAGAAAATGGAAAATGAAACTTTTATTGATTTCAAATGAATTTATTACACGAAGGCTAAATGTAGAAATAAACACTAAACCTAATGATATAGACTCGAAAGGAAAAGGACATGACAAACGGTTTAGGTGGAGGGACACTCCGACTCAATCCTAAAGTTGGAATCCGAACTGACTCTTTTTTACCATTCGAATTTATCAAACATTTGACCCTCTCCAGTAATAAATTGAAATTTGCGGCTGTCGGGTGCGGTAATATTCAAGATCTTGCACCATCCTCGAGCAGTGTTGTCAGTAGGAGCAATCAGCTTGACTGGATCAAAAGACTCATAACTCACCACCTACTGAATACTTGCTTCGTCTTCCTCTTTTTCCATGCCGAAAAGTAGGCCCATGTCCATAGGATAAATGACAGGTGGTATCATTTTGACGGAATTGTTGAATCTATTTTCAATCAAACCACAATCTTGGAAAATTTCAAGTCTTGGATATTCTTTTCCATTAGGAGTTCGAAGCGGTTCAGGAAAATAATAACTTGGAACATTCTCTCCATCTCGTACAAATTATCCATTGAGAGTGAGCTCGTAAGGAGGGATCGAGGGCTCATTATTCGGCTCGTTCTTCTTCATAGAGACGTACTCCAATGCTTGCTCTTTCATTTCCTTCTTAGTAGGCAAATAACCTAATCCAAACTTGTCATTCTTTTGTGGCAAATTAAAAAGAGGAGGATGCTCCTTGTTGGATCCCAAGGCCATTCTTGGAAAGTAGCCTTGCTTCTTGAGTATAGTATGGATAGTGAGATTAACATCGCAGGGAGATTCTTCGATCATGGAAGTGTAAAATCCTCAAATTTCCTCATCTTCGTCATTATGTTGGACTTGTAAGGTAAATTTTCCTATTGCTTAAATCTTCATGGGAGAAGCATCAATAACTGCTGGAGTGCCATGGAGAAGTAACTTGAGATAGGATGAGGCAACAACGCCTAACTCATGTAGCCAAGGACGTCCAAGTAGTAGATTGAAAGAGGTTCTAACATCCATGACTTGAAATTTTGTTCGTTTCTCTACTGGACCACTAGCAATGTTGAGACAAACGAGGCTGTAGGACGTGGGCCGAACCCCCGCGTATAGCGGGCGCGCAACTTGGTACTACATCGGTGCTTTGCGTGGGCTTGAGCCACGGAACCCGCACGTGAGTGCGTTGGGGTAGTGTTGTCGAGTAAGGGGAGTCGCCACCGTGCCTATAAAGGTTATTCACGGACGCCCGAAACGTTGGTGCCAAATTAATGGCCCCACGTCCGATCCAGTAACCAGTCGTGGGTTCGGGGACATGGTACGAATCAGATCTGTAACCCAATTCGCCCGCATGTAGCGGCCTCTACTCGGTCTCATTGCAATTCCATTCATCACGGTTATTGAATGCACATAACTTACATTTTTAGCACCTTAGAAGCGTACTAACCCTAAAGATTACTACGAAAGTGGGTTTCTATTATGCACAAGAGACTACCTAACCTAGAAATTGTGACCACTTTGCGTTAATCAAATTAAAACGGTGCCTAAAAACCGGTTGTCCATAATTAATCTGATTTTAAAGTGATTCACATAATTTCCGGTCTTTATTTAGCAAAATATATACAAGTGATGTACAACCATGACAATGCGAAATATACGAAATACGATATACAAAATATATGTACAAACTAATCTGACCTTGAATCTGCAAATAAAACAAATGTTAGTTCGTAATAAAAATGTGCAAAATGAACCTTCCGCCGTGGATCGCTATACAAGGACAAGAAATCGTTAGTATTGACAAGCGATAATAATAATGACAATGAAGTAAAAAAGAACGAAAACAACGAATTACGTTAACTACTCCTACATATTTACATGGAATAATTAAGTAGTGAGTTTCTACATTTTTGTTAATTAGATTGAAACTCGTAATAGTTATTAATTAGATTGAGGAAATGAGAAATGAGTGTGTTTAGTGGCGAGTAATCTCAGAAGTAAACCTTGTTATCGCTCGTTGGATCGAAACAGAATTGATGCTAGAACTCAAGAATGTATGTGTTTAGAGTGTATGAGAGTGTGAGAGTGTGAATACGCAAGTTTAGGGACGTGTAAGTTGAATAGACGTGTGTCTGTCGAAATGAGCAAAGGCACGTATTTATAGGCACGAGGAGGAGAAATCGAGCGTATATACGCAGAGGACCTGCGTATATACGCTCAAAGGAGCGTATATACGCAGGGGACCTGCGTATATACGAGCGTATATACGCTCGATTATTCTGCGCGTATTTTGCGATTTCGATTTATTTGCGATGATCTTATTTCGCATAATACGTGATTTGCCTTGATTTGCTTTGATTCGACGCACCTAGACACCCTTGCTCTCCAAGCAAGGAGTTCTAGAGTGTTCTAGAAGGTTCCACGTATTTCGGGTATTTTTTGTGTATTTTGTATTTTTTTTGTATTTTCTGCGTATAAAAACTTATAAAAATCATAGAAAAATATAGAAAAATCAGAAAAATAATCTAAAAATACTGGTGAGCTCAGAAAAATGTGAAGAGTGTGATGAAAAGTAGAAATCAAGAGAATCACCAGTATAAATTATTTTAAAAAACCCTAAAAATAGAAAAGAAAATCCTAAAAATAGAAAATAATTAAAATAAATAAAAGAAAATATTTTTGCCCCCTTTATTTGTCCTTTGCTCAATAGTTCCGAGTATGACCTCACGTATTTCCAACTTTTGTGAGTTCAAAGCATCTTTTCTAAGTCGAAACAATCGCGAGACGCGGTATGTTTCATCACTGATTACTCTTTTGGGGAGACACTTTTAGGTGTCTACAGAAGCCCCCACTTTGACTGAGTCTGGAGAGACGATAGTCTCGTAAGACGAAAGTCAAAGTATTCGATTCGGGATGGAGAGTAACTCAAGACTTTTTGCGACCCTGAGTTACCCTTTTCGTCGGTACCTGCAAAACAAAGGTTAGTTTTACCTGTTATCGCGCCCCATGCGGTTTTATGCCCTTGGAAAGCGCCTGGATCCTCGGGCGGTTTTCTCCCTACGGCTGACCTTGGCTTTTCAGGAGAAAATGATGATGCAACTCTGTCGGAAATGGCTGATTCCTTCAGAGATCTTCCCTACGGCTGACCTTGGCTTTTCAGGAAGAATAAGGTGATGAATACCTTCGGAAGCGCCTCGTTCCTCAGGTAGCTTTCCCTACGGCTGACCTTGGCTTTTCGGGAAAAGAAGTGATGTAGATGCCTTCCCTACGGCTGACCTTGGCTTTTCGGGAAGAAGTAATGTAAGTTCCGTTGGAAGCGCCTCGTTCCTTCGGAAATTTCCCCTACGGCTGACCTTGGCTTTTCGGGGAGAGTTATGATGTAGATGCCTTCCCTACGGCTGACCTTGGCTTTTCGGGAAGACGTAATGTAAGTTCCGTCGGAAGCGCCTCGTTCCTTCGGAAATTTCCCCTACGGCTGACCTTGGCTTTTCGGGGAGAGTTATGATGTAGATGCCTTCCCTACGGCTGACCTTGGCTTTTCGGGAAGAAGTAATGTAAGTTCCGTTGGAAGTGCCTCGTTCCTTCGGAAAGTTCCCCTACGGCTGACCTTGGCTTTTCGGGGAGAGTTGTGATGTAGATGCCTTCCCTACGGCTGACCTTGGCTTTTCGGGAAGACGTAATGTAAGTTCCGTCGGAAGCGCCTCGTTCCTTCGGAAAGTTCCCCTACGGCTGACCTTGGCTTTTCGGGGAGAGTTGTGATGTAGATGCCTTCCCTACGGCTGACCTTGGCTTTTCGGGAAGACGTAATGTAAGTTCCGTTGGAAGCGCCTCGTTCCTTCGGAAATTTCCCCTACGGCTGACCTTGGCTTTTCGGGGAGAATATTGCGTGTAACAACAATCGTGTATAGCGATGAATGCCGAAATGATGTATAATCCAAGAACGGCGTATAGCCTTGGATATTGCTTTGAATGCTTTCTGAAATGCTTTGCCCAATTAAGACCTTATGTAGAAGCTCATGTTTCATCTTGTTTTCACCATGCTCTCATTCGAAAGTTTGGTTTAAGAATCCCAAGATGTGCATGTGCGGAATTTCTGGAGCCCCCAAGATGATGTGTGAAGTAGCCCCCAAGTTTTTGGAGCCCCCAAGATGATGTGTGAAGTAGCCCCCAAGTTTTCTTTGATGGCTTTGCAAATGATATTTGCTACGACCATTTGTGCTTGTACACTTTGAAATTTTGTTCCCAAAGCTTAGTCACGTGATGCTTCGCTTATGTATGTGAGTTTTCACTACACAATAGCCTTAGAACTTTATTCTAGAGCCGTTTGTGTAATGTATGCTTATGGGCTAGCCTTCCGCAATGTCTTCCTCGAGTGCGGTAACCGGACTAACTTCGTGAACTCATGAGATGTTGTCGGAGCCGGAGGTGCACCTTAGTAGACCAAGGACACTTAGGACTAACTTAGCCTTGTTTTTATATCTATTTGGAATTAATGGGTTGTATGATATGCAGTTTATGTATGAATGCATGTATGTGTTTGTATTTATGCTTGAATGTATGCACATGTTTCTAGTATGCATTGGAGGTACCGACTTCCTCCCGAAAAAGATAAAACAAAAAATGACAATCCTACGATGCATTTGAGTCGCAGTGAAAGCGCCATACATTAGCCGAATACAACAACTCGTCCCCCCGAACTTGCAAATATGGCTGACTTCAGGGCAAAAAATAGGCAGAAATTGCCCCTAATTCTAGTGAGTATGGAGCGTATATATGCTACAGAGGAGCGTATATACGCTGACCTCCTGCGTATATACATTCCTTGGTAGCATATATACGCTGTGGCCTCTCGTACTTTCCAAAAATTTTAAGGAAAGTCCGTACTAGTGGCAAGCCTACGTATAAACGCTACTAGGGAGCGTATATACGCTCTGTATCAGCGTATATACGCTCCATTATTGCGTATATACGCTCAAAACTTTAGGGTTTTGGCTCGGTTTTGCATTGCATTATAAATGCGGACGGGGTTTATGGGACTTGTTCACCTCGAAAACCGTTCCCTTGTCCTTTTTTACTACAATCCTTAAACACGTTATTTCTCCAAGTCTCGTCAGTCATGGCTCGCAAGGTTGGTCTTGCTCTTGATGCATGGATACGTGATCTTTCCAACACGGTCAAAGGCGACATTCGTGACTATCATTGCAGCGTTTTGCTGATGTTCAGGTTTGTGAAAATTGATATTGCTTTTTTACATGCTGCCATAAAATTTTGGAATCCTCGTACTCATTCCTTTTGCTTTAACAATAACGAAATTACACCATTGCCTGAAGAAATTAATGCCATTATTGGTTGGCCCATAGATCACCCTCCTTGCGCCCCTGATTTATCGGAATTCTTTTATCAATTTTTTGAAAATTTCATGGGGCTTGAGAAACGCAACGTTTCTGACATTGTTTTTGGCCACGAAGTCGATTTATTGAGGTTAATTGACCACTTTAGAACAATGGGTAGAATTAGTGATGCTCATAGGAGAAGAGCCCTCATTTTTTGCCTATTTTGTCATTATCTCTTCCCTCAAAAGTCGGAAAATTTTGGCCTTGCCTCCGTTATCTCTGTTGTTGAACAATGCGAGGTTGGTCGTTCGCCCTCCTTACTTTGTTGCGGGGAGATGTTGCTTGCATTGGACGACTTGGAAAGAGATCCTTACAATGCTCCTGTGACTTGTTGTCCTCATATTTTGCAGGTATAATTACATTCTTTAATTCGTTAATTAAAGTAGTAATTCCCTGTATTTCTAGTGTTCACATAAATATTTTTTTCTTGACAGATATGGTTGATGGAACGCTTATCTTTGATTATGCCTCCTGAGAACATGGAATCGTATAACACTAAAAGCTACTGTACTCGCAAAAGATCGTACTTGTCACGTTCTGAAGACGGTTGGGTACGATTGTAACACCCCAATAATTCTCCACTTTTACCTGTGAAATAATTAAACTAAAATGCGGAGAATCATTGACATGTCACCGCCACGTGTTAAAACGTTTAGGCTAAAATCACAAATTGCAGCGGAAATCAAGTTAACGCAACAGTTCAAACCAAGGTATTAAAATCTCAATAAATAAAACTAGTTTAACAAGCTGGAACCATTTCGGCCCTTATTTGAAAACCAAGGCAAAATCCCTTTTTCTTTTAAAACATAGCAATTCAAAAATATCAAAACGTTCAGAAGAGTCTACGATACGTATAAAATCATAAAGGTACGTCGGCTCTCCACTCAGACCATCCATCCAAGTCTTAGATACTTTGTTGCTAAACCTGTGAAAAATCTGCTCCCCATAATTTCCAAATGAAATAAGGATCATCACAGGTCCACCAAAAGAAAGAAAACGTGGACGACAGCAAATAACATAAAACACACAATCAGCAAAGCTGAGTACAAACCAATTGCGAAATCAGAAAACAAACGGACAGCATCTCCCCTAAAACTGGACATACCGAGTTACGACACCTGCTTAAAACAAAAGAAAACCCAACTGTGGTGTTCATAACCACTTAACAATATCATACGTATACAACATATCCCAAATATAGACCAATTTCACCACTCATTACATATAACTGCTCCAGTACAATACATTCCCAAAGTATCATCAGCTCCTGTTAACTAGATTGTACCTGCAAATTAATTTACTCAACT
>SNQN01007369.1:0-33736 GCA_008642245.1 Bassia scoparia | reverse complement strand
CCCATAATCCACGTCGAACATGCTGAAAACGATAAAGATTTGTGAGGTTTCACCGTAGCAATCTTAGAAGAAGACAAAGTCCCATTTGACTTCCATCTGCATTCTAACCTCGTGGTCAATGCACTTCTACGAGAAAAGGGACACTCTCTAGGAATGGTGCTAGGACTACACAAAGCCAAAGCAACTCCTTTCCGCYAACTTGTAATGAAGAATAATGACAGGTTTGGCTGAGTGTATCTTCCTTTCTATGAGGAACGCATGGAATTTGCACGCAACAAAACTTCCAAAAAGAAAGATGAATGTAGCATAGCTCTTGGTCCATATCCTTTTATTCTCAACGAGTAGTTCATCAAAGAAGGGGATGAATTTCCATACTATGAGTTCCCAAAATAATTCATTGGAATGGACGAAAAAAGATACTTAGGCCTTGAAATTTTCAGCAAGTGCCACTTTGTAGACAGGGATCCTGTCCCCATAAGAAAGACATCTACACTGGATGGAATTGAAGCACAGGGCTTGGAGCTCCTATTTGGTTAAGAGATCTCTCCTCCTAAAGAACAAGAGGTCTTCATGGCAATGACAAACGAAGCATTCGACCCCACCACTCTAGTTGAAGACGTGGTTCATGGTTGGCGCAAAATCGTGAAAATAACTACTCCAGGAGGCAAGGTCATCAAGTGCACCATGGGCGAAGGATCGATGTTCAAGGATTTTTAATCTAAGACTAAGGCTGAGTCTAGGGTCATAGAAGCTAGCATAGTTAGTCCTAGGGGGTGTCCTCCTGATTTTGTCAATGTGCCTCATATCCCCGTTTTCCTTGTCAATCAAGTCTCTTCAGAGGCTAACTTATTTGTACTCTTTTCAGAGTTTAATAACATGCTCCTTTCTACTTACTCCTCTTCTTATCCCTCTTACGATTTCTTTAATTCACAACTCGCAAACAAACAAAARGATAATGAGTTAATAAAGGTAGTGGAAGATCATGAAAAGAAGACTTCTGACATTGAGTAAATAGAAAAGGCWGACATCTCCGACAACGACATGCCGTGGAAGATACATATTGGTTTGACACTGAGTCTGCAAGAAAGGGATGAACTGGTTGCAACACTAAGGGAATTTCGAGATGTTTTTGTTTGGTCCTATGAAGACATGCCTGGGATTGATCGAGACATCGCACAACACATAATTCCGCTAATAGAGTGGGCTAAGCTAGTCAAACAAAAGCTCTATCACATGAAACCGGATGTTGCACTTAACATTCGACAAAAAGTCATCAAATCAAACAACACGATGCTGGCTTCATTAGGGTCGTCAATTACCCTCAATGGGTAGAAAATGTGGTTCTAGTACCAAATAAAGTCGGACGTTCATGACTTAAAAAAACAAGTCCGAAAGACAACTTGCCTTTACCACACATAGACGTTCTCGTAAACAACATAACAGATCATGCCTTGCTCTCATTCATTGATGGGTACGCGGGGTATAATCAAATCAAAATGGTCATGAAAGACATGGAAAAGACTACCTTCACCACTCTGTGGGGGCTGTATTTCTAGACTGCGATGCCATTTGTTCTCAAGAATGTAGGCGCCACATACCAACGCGCTGCCATTGCTCTACTTCATAACATGATATATAAAGAAGTAGAGGTCTTTGTCGACGTTATGATCGTCAATTCAAAAGACTAAAAGGGACATACCCTTGCACTAAGGAAGTTCTTCCAAAGACTTTGACAATTCAACATGCGCCTAAATCCAAAAAAATGTGTATTCGGAGTAACCTCAGGTTAGCTCTTAGGTTATGTGTTAAGCTCTCAAGCATCAAGATCGACCAGATGAAGATCAAAGCCATCATGTCACTTGGGCCACCACAAACTGAGAAAGGAGATCAGAGGGTTTCGGGTTCGACTTCAGTACATCAGCAGGTTCATAGCAAGGCTCACAATAGTCTATGAACCCATCTTCAAGAAATTGAAGAAAGGCGCGCCCAAGAAATGGGACAACGATTGCCAACGAGCTTTCGACAGGATCAAGGAATACCTCACAAATCCTTTTTTATTAGCTCTTGCCTGCCCTAGGCATCCACTACGACTTTATCTCACAATAAAAGACAATACGAGGAACAATACTCCGCCTTAGAAAAGCTATACTTGGCTTTAGTATGGGCATTAAGGAAGCTCTTACATTAGTTGCTTAAACATACTGTACACATCGTATGTAAGGGGTATCCTCTAAAGTACCTCTTTGATAAGCCAACAGTGATCAGGACTTAGAGGTCGTTACTTTCTAATCCGGTCAAGACTTAATTACCCTATTCTATCCTAACAAGTAGTATAGGWAAGTAGGGGTCGAACCACAAGGAACATGGGATTACTTAGCCAAGCCATTGAATGAAAGGGGAATTTTTTGATTTGGAAATAAGGAGAATAAGCTAATCGATCGAAATAAATCTAATTCTAAACAAACTAAACTAAAACGATGTTAAACCAACAATTAAAGACACTAGGGAAAGGGGGAAAGAAGCATGACAATCCAATTATGAAGGACGGAGTGATCACAAATCAAGCATGAGTCAATTGTTTCAAGCAAGGACACTAATTTGTGTAAGAGGGCTTAGATTTCTCAGCCCACCCTAATACACAATAGCTTAACTTAGACCAAGCCTAACACAAATGGGTGATAGGTTAGGCAAACTAGATCTCTCATACTCTACCTCACTTACAACCCGGTTCGGTTTACTCTAAATCCCCACTAGTATGATGTCTCTAACCTCATGTCTAGATTTATCAACCACACTTGGTTAGTCCAAAGTTCTATCCTAGGAGTTGGCAAACTCCTACTAGCCATCAAAACAATGCTAGAGGGCAAGCATCAACAAATTTCTCAAACAAAACAATCAATCACTCCAAACTCAATCATCAAAATGCCATGATCTCTCCCCTCCCCTAGCTAGAAACCTAGCCTAGGAGAGGAGTACTCATACTAGTGAAAACCATAGATAAACCAAACAAAACATAAAGCATGGAGAAACTAATAGACATGGATGATAGAGAATAATAACTAGACTAGCAAGAACTACTTAAAGATTCAAACTTTAAACTCACAAACTATAATCAAGGAGATTGAAAATAGATACAAACTAAGTAATCAAAAAGCTAAAACATAAAACACATGAACAAGTAAAAGGGAAATGAGAGATGTTACCAAAACTAGAGGATTGAATAGATGTAATTAATAGCAAAATGAAGAAGAAATTGTTGAATGATGTTACCAGCCAAAACCAAGGTGTTCTTCCTTTCTACAAACTTGAAAATCAAATGTTTTGTGGCAGTCTAAGTCTCTTCTCTCAACCTAGAAAAGTTGGGTATTTATATATTAAATGAGAGAGAAGAAGAATAATCGGAGTAAATGAGCAGCCATAACAAGGAGCGGATGCTCGAGGTTAGGGAGAGCGGACGCTCCCCAATGCGACAAAAGCTTGAGCTAGCAAGAGGGAAGAGAGAGCGGACGCTCAAGCTTTGGAGCGGACGCTCTGAAGTACTCCAGAGAGTTCTGCTTTTCCTTGGCCTGTCTGAGCGGACGCTCACTCCTTAGAGCGGACGCTCTGAAATCCTCTGAACTTTCTACCTCTCTGACTGCTTCACGAGCGGAACGCTCAAGGGGAAGGAGCGGGCGCTCTGGGGCCTTGGGCGATGTTGTTGCATTTAGCTTCCTCTTCAAGCCTCAAATTTCCACTTCCGAGCTCGAGCTTAGCACGCTTGACTCCGAATATCTCAGCAAGGACCTGCAATCACCTCATGCAAAATGTCAAAGCACTTGTATCCAAATTTCACCTCAAAAATAGTTGGAAAATACCCAAAAATAACACAAAGTCCGAAATCTTGGTACATGTGACGAGTGAAGGAAAATCGACTGAAAAAGCACGATAAATGAGTGAAACAAAGGCTAAAAAGGGCGGAGAATGACCATAATATGGTGCATAAATGCACTGATCAAAATCCCCCCAACTGAGCCTTTGCTCGTCCTCGAGCAAAGTCAACTAATCCCTAAACCAAAAGTGATAACACCAAATTCGGAGGCACACAAGTCCTAACAAACACAACATATTCACACTAACTCATTGTCGTAGGATCACGGTCGTTTTTAGCTACAACAAGCCCTTTAAACCCCTAATCGCTTAGGAGACGAGTAAGGTCTCGTGAGGGTTTCCTATGAGGTTTACCCACAACTCAAATGCCATTGCCAAGACAAACCATCATTTACCAAAACTGTGTGCATGCTAACTGAGCTAGTGCAATAGATCTGTGGAGCGTAATGGCTCTTAACCCCTATCAAAAGGAAAATAAAGCAGGTTTTCACCCCTTTTGGGGGCTTCATGAGATCGTGGGTGTTTGAGACCCAATCACAAGATGGTTCACTCTCACTTGCTCCAACCTGTACACCCTCCCTAGTCTCAAGCTCCTACCATGAAGCCGTCTCTAAGCCATAGTCAGGCTTAAGAAAGAAAAGTGTGACAAAACACACTCCTCACATGGGTCAATGCAATCCGAATACTTCATGGTTAGGTTGCATCCTCAATTAGGCTACTCCCGGCTCGCCTAAAAGGCTCGCCACCAACCAAGTGAGCAAACGAGAGATACCACGAGTGCTACATTTCATGCCTTAAATTTCCCATCAAGGATGAATTAACTCCCAAACTCACGCTCCTAGATCTCATAGCTCAAACATGACCACCAATATTCAAAAATATCCACTCAAGAATCGCTTGGCAAGGCACGTAAACAAATCCTCCCGTGCTTAGAGCCAGGGACAGCTGATCCACCAAAGAAAAAAAAACAATATATATACAAACTTTTCTAATCAAATGTCAAATTAGAGAGGTAAGGGAAAGGTCTCACCAAAGGCGCGCCGGAACTACACGAATGGTCATCGTGCATAACACAACCATAGCTCAAACCGCACTAAAACCTGCAAAACCACATCCGAACCATGTCTCCAAAACAATGATTAGAAAAGAAGGTCACTACCTCCTGCCCCTCCTAACTCCTTGTTCTTTTGCCCCATAATATTGAAAACATTATAGCGCAATCCCCCCCAACTGGAGATGAGCACCGTCTCGTGCAAATGAGGGAGGGTGGGGCAAAGAACGGGAAGCTAGTTGAAACAAGCCGTGGCAAGTCCACAAATAACAAACAAACCAAAAGTGAAAATCACACAAACAACTATTCACAAAGGATACACGGGTTGCTCCCGAAGCGCTTCTTTAACGTCACTAGCTTGACGAGGGCCCCCACCACAAGGATGGAGGGCTCGAAGATGCTTACTAGTTTAAGGTCCCAAAGCATTTGGACCATCCAGACAAGTTTTCAAACACAAGAGGGATCATCCCTCACAACATCCAACCGCAAACAAGAAGGGACGGGGATCTCTTCATTGGAGTAGTACTTTTTAATCCTATGGCCATTTACTTTGAACACATTATCACCTTGTTGGATCTCAAATGACTCATATGGGAACACCTAAGTGATCACATAGGGCCCGGACCACTTGGATTTGAGTTTTCCGGCTCTCAACTTTAGCCTAGAATTGAAAAGAAGGACRTTGTCTCCCACTTGAAAGTTACGATCTTTAATCCTCCGATCATGCCACTTCTTCGATTGCTCCTTGTAGACCCTCGAACTCTCATAGGCATCATGTCTAAGCTCTTCCAACTCACTTAGCTTGAGAAATCTTGCTTTCRCGGCGGCATCCAAATTCATATTCAAGTGCTTCAAAGCCCACCAAGCTTTGTACTCCAATTCCACCGGTAAGTGGCATCATTTCCCATAGACAAGGCGGTAAGGAGTTCTACCGATCGGAGTCTTGTAAGCCGTCCGGAGAGCCCAAAGGGTATCATCCAACCTCAAGGACDAATCCTTTCGTGATTGATTCACCATCTTCTCTAAAAGGTTCTTGATCTCTCGATTGGAGACCTCGACTTGCCCTTGAGTTTGGGGATGATAGGGCAAGCCTACTCTTTGAGTGACTCCATACTTCTTTAAGAGTGCACGAAAGTGACTCTTAGCAAAGTGAGAGCCTCCATCATTTATAATGCATCGAGGTACTCCGAATCGTTGGAATATAACTTTCTTGAGAAGACGAACCGCTACCTTATGGTCATTGGTTGGGGAGGCGATTTCCTCAATCCACTTTGTCACATAATCGACCGCCACAAGAATGTAGAGGTTGCCACACGAAGACACAKAAGGACCCATGAAATCGATGCCCCAAACATCGAAAGGCTCAACATGCAAAATGTAATTTTGGGGCATCTCATGCCGCTTTGTGATTCCTCCGGTTCTTTGGCATCTATCACAACGTTGGATGATGGAGTGAGTATCCTTATGCAATGAAGGCCACCACAACTTGCACTCAAGCACCTTAGCCGCCGTCTTGTCAACACCACCATGACCTCCACTTGGCAAAGAATGCCAATGTGACAAGACCCCTTCCACCTCATACTCCGGAACACACCGCCGGAACAACCCATCACTACACTTCTTGTAAAGGTAAGGGTCTTCCCAAAGATAGCGGCCCGATTCCTTGATCATTCTTCTTTTTTGATGAGGATTGAAATCTTGAGGGAATTCTCTGCACACAAGGAAATTCGCCTTGTCGGCGAACCAAGGTATAGTTTTGGAGACAATTTCCATCAAAGTTTCATCCCAGAGTTCATCATCAATGGGTAGCTCCTTCTCTTCATACATGGGATGATCAAAGGGAAATCGAGAGAGATGATCGGCCACATAATTTTCACTACCCTTTTTATCCCGAATCTCCACATCAAATTCTTGGAGGAGAAGTACCCATCGAATGAGGCGGGGCTTAGAATCTTTCTTTGCCCATAGGTACTTGATCGCCGTGTGGTCGGTATATACCACCACCTTGTTGCACATTAAATATGGTCTAAACTTGTCAAAAGCAAATACAACGGCAAGCATCTCTTTTTCTGTGGTGGTGTAATTCTTTTGAGCTTCATCCAATGTCCTACTAGCATATGCAATCACGTGAAGCTTTTTCTCTTTTCTTTGGCCTAACACCGCTCCCACTGAAAAATCACTCACATCACACATTAGTTCAAAAGGTAAGTCCCAATCCGGAGCTTGCACTATAGGCGCACTAGTCAAAGCACTTTTCAAAGTCTCAAAAGCCTTAATGCAAGCATCTCCGAATTCGAACTCCCTATCCTTATGAAGCAATTCGGTCAAGGGGCGCGCAATAGTAGAGAAATCCTTGATAAACCTACGGTAAAACCCAGCATGTCTAAGGAAGGCCCGGACTCCGGTTACTGTAGTGGGTAGGGGAAGCTTCTCTATTGCGGCCACCTTGGCCGGATCCACTGAAATGCCCTTGTTGGACACTTTATGGCCTAGGACTATGCCCTCCTCGACCATAAAGTGTCATTTTTCCCAATTCAACACAAGATTCGTCTCTTGACACCGTTTCAAAACTCGCTCAAGATTAGCTAGACAATTGTCAAGAGACGAACCACACACACTGAAATCATCCATAAACACCTCAATAACATCCTCAAGCATATCGGAGAAGATAACAGACATGCATCTTTGAAAAGTGGATGGGGCATTGCATAGTCCGAAGGGCATTCTCCGGTATGCAAATGTCCCAAAAGGGCATGTAAAAGTTGTCTTCTCTTGATCCTCGGGATGGATCGGAATTTGGAAGAATCCCGAATATCCATCGAGGAAACAAAAGTAAAAATGTCCAACTAGCCTCTCCAACATTTGATCCATAAAAGGCAAGGGGTAATGATCTTTCTTCGTGAATTTATTGAACCTACGATAATCAATGCACATCCTCCATACGGTTACCGTCCGGTTGGAGATATCATTCCCCTTGTCATCCTTAACAATGGTCATACCCCCTTTCTTGGGAACGACGTGGACGGGACTTACCCACTTACTATCGGAGATAGCGTAGAGCCGTAGATAATCCCCGCCTCACGGAGTTTCAAGATCTCTTTCTTCATCACTTCTTTCATGGTGGGGTTCAACCTTCTTTGTGGTTCAATAGAGGAGGTATGGCCATCACCAAGATGGATCCTATGCATGCACAAACTCGGGCTAATCCCTTTCAAATCGTCAATGCTATAACCTATTACCCCTTGATACTTTCGCAAAAGTTGTTTCAATTTTTCCAAAGAAGGGTCATCAAGGCTAGCATTGACAATAAAAGGGTAACAACAAGCACTATCAATGAAAGCATACTTGAGAGAAGGGGGAAGGGGTTTCAAATCTACCTTTGGAGGAGGCGTGGTTCTCTCCTCCTTGTCCTCGGTTTGGATCAATGGGAGCTCATCCGATGGTTCACACTCCACCGGACAAGCTTGGTCAAGAGAGGCCTCAAGTTCCATAGCCTCCTTAGGTTTCTCTACCCCATCCTCATAGTGCATCACCTCATCAAGGGGATCCCCCTTTCTACGATGAATCCTTTCACATTCATCAAGTTCCTCATTCACAAGATCGATCCAGCAAAGCTTCTCAACCATTGGTTGCTTCATCAACTTAGAAAATTCGAATACCACCCATTCATCGGCCACTTCACAAGTTATGGTGTTATCTTTGCAATCCACTACTGCACCAAGTGTTCGAAGAGCTTCCCGACCTAGGATGAGGGGTGTGGTCGGATCCTCTTCAATGTCCATGATAACAAAGTCGCGTGGGGCAATGAGATTTCCAACCCGTATCGGTACATCCTCAAGCTCTCCACAAGGAACCTTGGTAGAACGGTCGTCCATTTGAATCAACTTTCTTGAAGGAACCATCTCATAATCTAAGAGTTTGACAATTGAGAGAGGCATCAAGCTCACACTTGCCCCTAGATCGGCTAAAGCCCCCTTTGTGCCCAAGTCACCAATTGCGACCGGAAGAGTGTAACTCCCGGGGTCCTTTAGCTTAGGTGGCATCTTACGTTGCAAGATTGCACTCACTTGAGATGGTAGAGTAACTGTAGGGCTTTGCCCCGCCTTAGGGGGGGCGTGACCTCAGCTTCAGTGTCATGGAATTGAGCCATGGAATCCGCATGTGAATGCGTTGGGGTGTGTTGTCGAATTGAGGGGATCGCCACCGTGCCTATATAGGTTATTCACGGACGCCCGAAACATTGGTGCCAAACTAGTGGCCCCACAAATAGGTCCAGTAACCAAAGTGTGGGTTCGGGGACATGGTACGGATTGAATCAGTAACCCAATCCGCCCGCATGTAGCGGCCTCTACTCGGTCTCATTGTAGTTCCATAAATCATAACAATTGAATTCAAAGAGCCTATTGAATTGATCTTGAAAGCGCACTAATCTAATATTATTAGGTGAGTTGCTATTATGTACAAACAATGACTTCTATAATGGACAAGGCGATCACTTGATTGTTAGTCAATATTAATAAGGTGCTTAGAAAACCGGTCGTCCATGATTATCTGACTTTAATGTGATACGCAATTGAATTCCGGTCTTGTTTAAGCAATATATACAAGTGTGATAGAATATATATATATATACAAGACATGAAAACAAAGGTTAGTAAGCATGATAATATATATGTGTGTCCTTCTCACCTTGTCACTGCAAATACACAAATCGTTAAAGCAAAAACTAAAAGAGACGTCCTTTGATCGAATTGCTAATCAAGACAAAGAAACATGTTAGTATTGACAATAACGATATGCATAATAATGAATTGTGACAAGATGATGATAATAATAATAAGTATTAATGAAAAGAATGAAAACCAAAAACCATGGAAACATTGAAAACATTAAGAAAATACTACATATTTACATGAAACGATTAAAAAGTGAGTTTCTACATTGTTTTAATTGAATTAAAACTCATAATAATGGTTAATCAAATTAAGAGAGACAAAAGGAATTAAAAAAAAGAGTGAAAAATATGTTTTTGGTGAGTAATCTCAGATTTATACCCTTTTTTCGCTTGTTGAATCGAACAGAATCGATGCTTAGAACTCAAGAACGAATGTGTTTAAAGTGTTTGAGAGTGTGTGAGAGAGAATACGTAAGTTAGAGACAGAGAGAGACAGAATAGAAGTGTCTTGAAAACCGTGTTGAAAGTCGTGTTTTAGTTCGAATGAGGCAAGGCATATTTATAGGCGCGGAGGCAAGAGGATGGAGGAGCGTATATACGCTCAAGATGAGCGTATATACGCTCATGGGGAGCGTATATACGCTCATGGGGAGCGTATATACGCTCCTCAAAGGCAGCCTACAACGATTCTTCAAAACCCTGCGTATATACGCTCCTAGGAGCGTATATACGCAGGTTTTTGCGTATATAAGTTTTCCAAAAATCTGAAATATTTCAATTCGGAATAAATCTTTGCCATATGTCTCGATTTTCTAAGATTACGGATTATTCTAGACGCCTCCTTTCGCAAGAAAGTACGTTTCTAGAACATTCCGCGTATTTTCTAATTATTCATGTATTTTCTGCGTATTCTGCGTATTTAAACATTGCAAAATTCATAGAAAATCATAGAAAAATCAGAAAAATAATTTAAAAATACTGGCGGATTCAGAAAAATGTGACGAACATGATGAAAAACAAAAAGCATGAGAATCGCCAGCGTAACTTGTTTGAAAACCTTTGAGATTATCGAGAAAACCGAAAGAAAATATTTTTGCCTTGTATTTGACCTTTGCTCAATAGTTCCGAGTACGACCTCACGTATTTCCAACTTTTGTGAGTTCAAAGCATCTTTTCTGAGTCGAAACAATCGCGAGACGCGGTATGTTTCATCACGGATTACTCATTTGGGGAGACACATTTAGGTGTCTACAGAAGCCCCCACTTTGACTGAGTCTGGAGAGACGTAAGTCTCGTAAGACGAAAGTCAAAGTATTCGATTCGGGACGGAGAGCAACTCAAGACGTTCTGCGACCCTGAGTTACCCTTTTTCGCCGGTACCTGCAAAACAAAGGTTAGTTTTACCTGTAGCCGTGTCCCGTGCGGTCTGAGTCCTCGAGCGATCATTCTTCGTTCGGCTGACTGGGAGAAATGCAGACGCATCCCATGCTTTCCGAGGAAATGAGCGTTGACTTGAAAATAATAGCCCTAATTCAGGATTAAGGACTACCTTGGTGACGACATAGGTCTGTTTTTATGTCTAGAGAAATTTGCATGCAATGTTGACTTGTAACTTGTGACCTTGATATTGAGAGAGGGGCAGGAGTCATTGATTTTGAAAGAGTCTTTGAATTTGGAAGGGCCTTGTCTAGGTCTGGTTCTAGACATAGTTTGAAAGAGTCATTGAATTTGAAAGGGTCTTGTCTAGGTCTGGTTTTAGACATGATTTGACAGAGTCATTGAATTTGAAAGGGCCTTGTCTAGGTCTGGTTCTAGACATGATTTGAGAGAGTCTTTGAATTTGAAGGAGTCTTGTCTAGGTCTGGTTCTAGGCATGATTTGAGAGAGTCATTGAATTTGAAAGGGCCTTGTCTAGATCTGGTTCAAGACATGATTTGAGTGAGAAATTGAAAGGGGCTTGTCTAGGTCTGGTTCAAGACATGAATTGAGAGAGTCTTGTCTAGGTCTGGTTCTAGACATGATTTGAATGAGCCTTTCAATTTGAAAGAGTCTAGTCTAGGTCTGGTTCTAGACATGATTTGAAAGTGTCTTGTCTAGGTCTGATTCTAGACATCATTTGAATGAGCCTTTCAATTTGAATGAGGCATTGTTTTGGCCTAATGCTAGAGGCGAGGTAAGTGTGACCTAAGTCTGGATTGAGGTCGCAGCATAAGTCTGGTTTAATGCTAGAGGCAACTTGAAATTGAATGTGTCAACTGGTAATTGGAAGGAGAGATGTCCTAGTTCAGGATTTAGGATTACCTCGAGGGTGACATAGGTCTGGTTTTATGCCCCTAGTTCTCGAAGGATCGGTACGGTCTGGTTCGAAACCGAAAAGTGACATTTGGACGAGACTATGGGTTGACTCGGATGTGACTTGACTTAACATTGGCGAGACAGTGACTTTGATTGGAAAGAGACAGGGTCCAAAAGTGATTTTTCAGGATTTCCACTTGATAGCAAAAGACTTGAACACGTAATAGGGCCTTAGGAGGCAAGAAGCCCCCAACTGGAAATTAAGGGGCCATGATGACAACGAGCCCCCCAGCGAGGCTTTGAGACGATGTAGTTTACGGCTTAGAGTGAACATAGGGAAGGTGGATAGATGGTATGGATGAGTTCCCCAACAAGATGTACTAACCCAAAGGTCAGGTGGCTTTACTTCTTTGGGATTGAGTCAATGAGTCCTTGAAGGTGACCAAAGAATAGGCTATGGTTCGAGAAATAAAAAGGGTCAAATTTGTGGCTAAGGGTCAAAGATGTGGCTAGATGCGAGGTTGGCTAATGATGTAGGTTCAAGTATGAGTCTATGTCAGGTTCTAGACTGGCAAAACCATTATCAAATTCTTAGCAAGTCAAAGCACTCAAAAGGCCTCAAATGATTTAATGTTAATGCGGTCGAACCTCGAGAAGAGGCTTCCTACGTATCCTTACGGAATCAGACCACCGTAGTTCTGATGATGATTTGAACAATGCCTCGTGTGAGAGGGCTTTTGTGGTTGTAATGTGAGGCTGTGGTTTGAGGGTTGAAAAAGGCTTGATGATTATGAAGTGACCCACGGTGCGCAGTGTGCTTTTTAGACTCTTGCTTTTTATTTGATCTGGGCTTTGTTGGATTTTGATATTGATTTGCATTTTTGAAGACTTTTGTATTGAACTTTGATCTTTGCTCTCTTTTTTTTCTTTTTTTTCTTTTTGCCCATGTTACTTTTTTCTTTTCTTTCTTTTGCACGTGTCTTTTCCTATGCACCGTTTGGTCCAAAGGGTTAGGTAGATGTGGGTGATGAAAGAAAGGGTGAAAAATATGTTTTTGGTGAGTAATCTCAGATTTATACCCTTTTTCGCTTGTTGAATCGAACAGAATCGATGCTTAGAACTCAAGAACGAATGTGTTTAAAGTGTTTGAGAGTGTGTGAGAGAATACGTAAGTTACAGACAGAGAGAGACAGAATAGAAGTGTCTTGAAAACCGTGTTGAAAGTCGTGTTTTAGTTCGAATGAGGCAAGGCATATTTATAGGCGCGGAGGCAAGAGGAGGAGCGTATATACGCTCATGATGAGCGTATATACGCTCATGGGGAGCGTATATACGCTCATGGGGAGCGTATATACGCTCCTCAAAGGCAGCCTACAACGATTCTTCAAAACCCTGCGTATATACGCTCCTAGGAGCGTATATACGCAGGCTTCTGCGTATATACGCTCCTAGGAGCGTATATACGCAGGTTTTTGCGTAAATAAGTTTTCCAAAAATCTGAAATATTTCAATTCGGAATAAATCTTTGCCATATGTCTCGATTTTCTAAGATTACGGATTATTCTAGACGCCTCCTTTCGCAAGAAAGTACGTTTCTAGAACATTCCGCGTATTTTCTAATTATTCATGTATTTTCTGCGTATTCTGCGTATTTAAACATTGCAAAATTCATAGAAAATCATAGAAAAATCAGAAAAATAATTTAAAAATACTGGCGGATTCAGAAAAATGTGACGAACATGATGAAAAACAAAAAGCATGAGAATCGCCAGCGTAACTTGTTTGAAAACCTTTGAGATTATCGAGAAAACCGAAAGAAAATATTTTTGCCTTGTATTTGACCTTTGCTCAATAGTTCCGAGTACGACCTCACGTATTTCCAACTTTTGTGAGTTCAAAGCATCTTTTCTGAGTCGAAACAATCGCGAGACGCGGTATGTTTCATCACGGATTACTCATTTGGGGAGACACATTTAGGTGTCTACAGTAACCATCTCATCAACTTGCTTCCGCTTGTTAGATAGAAGTTCCTTGAGGAACTTCGCATAAGTTGGCATCTCTTTGATTGCTTCAAGAAAGGGGAAATTAAGGTTGAGTCCCTTCATGCATTTCATGAACTTGTGAACTTTGCATTAAGTCTTCTCTCCACAAGCCTTTCCGGATAGGGAGGTTTCGGAGCATACTTGGCAAATTCCGGTGGTGTTGTTGAAGTGACATCTTCCATTCTTGCTTTCCGCACCCTATCGCCCCTCTTGCCTTTATCACCGCTCTTTGCTTGACTATCATCATCACCCTTAGCACTTGAACCCTCCACAATGACCTCACCTTCTACCTCCTTGTCTCCTTCACTTAGAGGTGCCTTTTGGTTGTTAAGATGCTCAACGGTAGGCTCACCATATGCTTTTCCCGATCTCAAATGGATTGCATTCACGGAGTGAGAAGCGGGGTTGGTGGAAGGTTGACCCAGTAGCTTGTCATTAGAAAGTTGGGCAACTTTCTCGGCCAATTGAGCAATCTGGGTATCGGTCATCTTTTGGTGGGAGTTGATTTCTTTGATTTGGGTACCTTGTTGGCTCAATTCTCTTTGAAAACCACTCATCTCCCTTTGAAGGTTCTTGAATTGATCTTTGATGAGTTGGGTGTCTTGAGTTGGTGAATGTTGAGGCATGGGAGGATTGGGTTGATTTTGTAGAGGAGGGTTTTGAGATGGATGGAAACTTTGGTTGAATGGTGGCTTGTTGAAAGGTTGCCGGTTTGGATGATTGGGGTGGTTGTAGTATCCACCTTGATTAGAGTTGTTGTTGTTGTAGTTGGATTGACCACCTTGTTCATAAGGCCTTTGGTTACCTCTCACATTGTCACGAAAATCCCTTTGATTGTATAGGTACCCCATAGCCGCCACTTGCTCTGGTTGGAAATCCCTACCACCACAATAACTAGAATCATGGTTTGTACCTCCGCAATGATCACAAGAGAAAACCGGAGCTTTGATAGAAGGTGCAGAAGTTGATCCCCCTTGGGATTTGACCATCTTTTTCTCAACAATTTGCTCCATGAAGCCCTTCAATTGCTCGGGGTCAAGTTAAAACTTTCCCGGCTTCTTAGGTGCTGCCCTTGTTTGCCCACCCCATGCACAATCTCGCACCACTTCTTCAATTTTATCCTCAAGCTCATCTTGGGGGACCTTTGAGATTTGGCCTCCGCAAGCGGCATTGAGGTGTGCTTTAGGGATGGGATCCAACCCGTCATAGAAAGTCCGGATGAGTTGGTTCTTTGAGTATTCATGGTTGGGGCAAGCTCGAACATACTCATTAAAACGTTCCCACGCTTCACCTAGTGACTCCCCATCCTCTTGCTTGAACGTAGCAATGCTCCTTCTCTTCTCGGCGGTCTTTTCTTCGGAGATGAACTTTTTAAGAAATGCCGAGGCCACTTCCCTCCAAGTGGTCAATGAGTTTGGCCTAAGGTTCTTAAGCCATCTATAAGCACGCCCGGTGAGAGAATGACGGAAAAGGTGCATCCGGATGTAGTCTTGTGTCACTTGGTTAGTTTGCACCATGGCACAAATCTCCAAGAATCGGTTGAGATGTTCGATAGGGTCTTCATGTGCCAACCCCGAAAATTGGTTTTGTAAAACCATGTTGGTGTAATGGGGATGTATGGTGAAATTGGTGGTAGTTGTAGGGAGAAGAAGCCCGCTTGTAAGCTCATAGTTATCCGGAGCCCCAAAATCCCGGAACAATGGCCTATTATGGTTCTCATTGCCAATGTTTTCCTCCCCGTCCATATTCGAGGTGGATTCACTTGATGTGTCAAAAAACTCCTCTTCAGTTGCTTGCTCGAAGGAGAACCTTCTAGCTTCCCTTAAGGTGCGTTCGATCTCTGGGTCGATAGGGTGCTCGGGAGGCCCTTGGGATCTCCTTAGCATCAAACACAACTAAGCAAGATGTTAGCAATGACAACCACAAATAGCCAATGGCAACAATGGATCAATGGAAAGTGGGACAAGAAAAGAAAATCAGTGCGTAAATAAAAGAAAAATCAATCAATAACAAGCTAAATAACACCGATGTTCCACGGCAACGGCGCCAAAAGTTTGATCGGGACTTAGAGGTCGTTACTTTCTAATCTGGTCAAGACTTAATTACCCTATTCTATCCTAACAAGTAGTATAGGAAAGTAGGGGAAGAACCACAAGGAACATGGGATTACTTAGCCTAGCCATTGAATGAAAGGGGAAGTTTTTGTTTTGGAAATAAGGAGAATAAGCTAATCGATCGAAATAAATCTAATTCTAAACAAACTAATCTAAAATGATGTGAAACCAACGATTAAAGACACTAGGGAAAGGGGGAAAGAAGCATGACAATCCAATTATCAAGGACGGAGCGATCACAAATAAAGCATGAGTCAATTGTTTCAAGCAAGGACACTAATTTGTATAAGAGGGCTTAGATTTCTCAGTCCACCCTAATACACAATAGCTCAACTTAGACCAATCCTAACACAATGGGTTGATAGGTTAGGCAAACTAGATCTCTGATACTCTACCTCACTTACAACCCGGTTCGGTTTACTCTAAATCCCCACTAGCATGATGTCTCTAACCTCATGTCTAGATTTCTCAACCACACTTGGTTAGTCCAAAGTTCTATCCTAGGAGTTGGTCAAACTCCTATTCTAGCCATCAAAATAATGCTAGAGGGCAAGCATAAATAAATTTCTCAAACAAAACAATCAATCACTCCAAACTCAATCATCAAAATGCCATGATCTCTCCCCTCCCCTAGCTAGAAACCTAGCCTAGGAGAGGAGTACTCATACTAGTGAAAACCATAGATAAATCAAGCAAAACATAAAGCATGGAGAAACTAATAGACATGGATGATAGAGAATAATAACTAGACTAGCAAGAACTACTTAAAGATTCAAACTTTAAACTCACAAACTAAAATCAAGGAGATTGAAAATAGATACAAACTAAGTAATCAACAAGCTAAAACATAAAAACAATGAACAAGTAAAGAGGGAAATGAGAGATGTTACCAAAAACTAGAGGATTGAATAGATGGAACTAATAGCAAAATGAAGAAGAAATTGTTGAATGATGTTTACAAGCCAAAACCTAAGTGTTCTTCCTTTCTACAAACTTGAAAATCAAATGTTTTGTGTGCAGTCTAAGTCTCTTCTCTCAACCTAGAAAAGTTGGGTATTTATATATTAAATGAGAGAGAAGAGGAATAATCGGAGTAAATGAGCCGCCACAACAAGGAGCGGACGCTCGAGGTTAGGGAGAACGGACGCTCCCCAATGCGACAAAAGCTTGAGCTGGCAAGAGGGAAGAGAGCTCTGGGTCAGTTGGAGCGGACGCTCCATGCCTTGGACGGACGATTTCTGAAGTACTCCAGAGAGTTCTGCTTTTCCTTGGCCTGTCTGAGCGGATGCTCTCTCCTTAGAGCGGACGCTCTGAAATCCTCTGAACTTTCTGCCTCTCTGACTGCTTCACGAGCGGACGCTCAAGGGGAAGGAGCGGGCGCTCTGGGGGCCTTGGYCGATGTTGTTGCATTTGGCTTCCTCTTTAAGCCTCAAATTTCCACTTCCGAGCTCGAGCTTAGCACGCTTGACTCCGAATATCTCAGCAAGGACCTGCAATCACCTCATGCAAAATGTCAAAACACTTGTATCCAAATTTTACCTCAAAAATAGTTGGAAAACACCCAAAAAAAACACAAAGTCCGAAATCTTGGTGACATGTGACGAGTGAAGGAAAAATCGACTGAAAACGCACGATAAATGAGTGAAACAAAGGCTAAAAAGGGCGGAGAATGACCATAATATGGTGCATAAATGCACTGATCAAACAGTCAACAGGCGGATTTTAAGATTGATGGTTATGTTCGTCGAATTTGACCTTAAGTTCGTGCCTCAAAAAGCCATCAAAGGTAGCATCATTTGAGTTCCTAGTAGATTCTCCGGGCGAAGTCCTTCATAAGGACTTTCACTTTCCAAATGAAGAATTAACGATGGCTGAAGAAGATTGTTGGTCATTATTAGTGATGGCAACGGACCGGACTCGGAGCGGATTATGCATAATCCGACTCCGACCCTACAGGAAGTCGGATTATAAATCAGCATCCGACTCCGACTCCGAGATCCGAATCCGAGAATCCGACTCCGACTTTTAAATCCGAGATCCGACTACGACTCCGATCCGACTTGAATTCGAGTGTTTTTCTCCCTTATATATATATATTTTAAAAAAATTTCTACTTTTAAGTGTATTTTTTGTTTTTTTCCTATTAATTTTCTTATATTTACTTTTTTTGATATGAAATAAAGTTTTTGACTATACATTATACATAAGTAGCCTAATAAATATAAAAATTAAATGATAATAATTGTATGAATGTCGGAGTCGGATTATATAGTCGGATTTTTTGTGAGATCCGACTCCAACCCTTCTCCAACTCGGAGTCGGATTTTTTAACGAAGTCGGAGTCGGACTTTATTTATATCGGATTCGGAGCGGATATTTTCTCTCGGATCGGAGCGGATTAGGGTCGGATCCGAATTGAATTGCCATCACTAGTCATTATATTTCGACGACACTTCCAATAAAAAGGATTCGGAGTTGGAGTTCTTCAAGTAAAACCACAAGAGAAGCACACCCCAATGTCCGTAAAACTCGAATTCGACATCACTAACAACGCAATAGAGTACGAAGCATGTATTCTCGGGTTACAGGCCACGTTGCACTTAACATTAAGAAACTAAGGGTATATGGTGACTCCTCACTCATCATAAACTAAATTTCAGGCCGATAGAAGGTACGATCTGTATCAGTCCTACCTTGAGTGTGTCTCATCTAATATAGACGAATACGAATATACATATCTACGACGCAAAGATAATTAGTTCGCGGATGCACTAGCAAAGCTCGCATCCKTGGTGAGAATTCCTATTTTAGTGGCTCAAATGCCTCTGGCCAATGAACAAAGGCAAGAACTGGCATACGTCTGCTCTTTAGACTAAGTAGATGAGGTGCCCAACCTCGATCCAGAAGAGCCATGGTACACCAACATCAACAGTTACTTGGAAACTTGCCAATATCCTTCTAGTGTAACTAAAAKGCAACAAAGGGCTTTCAGTTATCTCGCGTCCCAATACTTGCTTTAAAGTGGTGAACTCTATAAATTCCATTACAATGGCCTTCACCTCCTTTACATTACTCAACAAGAATGCAAAACGATCATGGAGCACGTCCATGATAGGTTTTTTGGTACCTACATGAATAGCAGGCTCCTGGCCTCAAAGATCATCAAGTTGGGGTATTACTGGACTACAATGGAAAAGGATTACATGCAACACGTTCGTACGTGCGATACTTGCCAGAAATAATCCATTGCATAACATGTTCCTCTGTCTCTCCTATCCACATTTGTCTCTCCATGGCCCTTCTCAACATAGGGAATGGACAAAATTGGGAGGATTACGCCGCCCGAGCAAGTAGGTCATGATTTAATACTTGTGGCCATAAATTACTTCACAAAATTGGTTGAAGCAGCATCATATGCGAAGCTACAAGCTAAGAACATGGAAAAGTTCACCGAGAATAACATCATTTGAGGTTATGGGGTCTCACATGAGAGCATTAGTGACAATGGCACCCATTTCAAGGCCGAGTGTGCGGATATGATTGCCAATATAAGATCCAACACAAGAAGTCATCACCTTATCGACCACAAGCTAATGGAGCAATCGAAGCAACCAATAAAAATCTAAACACAATTATCTGTAAGATGACGGAGAATTATAGAGATTGGCCATAAAAGCTACACTTCGCCTTATAGGGTTACAGGACCACTATCCGCACTTCGATAGGAGCCACTCCTTTCTCACTGGCCTATGGTGCCAAAGTTGTTTAACCAGTAGAACTAGAGATCCCATCTCGATGGATTGTCCTAGAAAGTAAGCTCCCTGAAGCCGAATGGGTTGCGACAAAATTCGATTAGTTAGCTTTGCTCGACGAAAAACGGCTAGCAACTTTGCATCACGTGTAAGCATAGCAAAAGAGGGTCGAGCGACATTTCAATTGATAGATCAAGTCACGAGGAATTCAAGAAGGTGATTTGGTTCTCAAAGCAGTCTTGGATCCTAGAGGCAAGTTCTGTCCTAATTGGGTAGGTCCTTACATTGTTAAGAAGATCTTACCAAAAGGGGCTATTCAACTAATAATGGACACAAATGGTGATGATTTATACACCCTCACCAATTTAGTTCAGCTCAAGAAGTACTACATCAAAGACCTACAGGCGCACGGTGTTTCAACAATACAATAGGTACATGCATCAAAGCTACCGATGACCTAATTCCTAATGGGATACATAGACAACCTCGCCCTGGGGTTTGGCCACAATAACAAGTTCATAATTTGTTTTATATTTTCAAGTGAACATAAGCAGGGGCGGACGCAGGATTTGAAAAATTGGTATATACCATACAACGGAACAAAAAAATCAGTTCATCGGGTCGGTTAAAATTAAATAAAGTAAGAACAAAAATAATAATGACATACATATGTCAAATTGTCAATCTTTAAATACAATAAAACCATATCAAATAGATACTTTAAACTATTACAATTGTGGTTTACGGTTTTCATATTTTTAAATCGTTGAACAATCGATTCCAAATTAACATTTGCAAACAATTCTTATTCAAGATAATTTACTAAACAATAATTCAACATTTGATCTCCCAAGCTATTTCTTAACTTATCTTTGACAACATTCATCCCAAAAAATACTCTTTCAACACTTGTCGTTGCAACCGGAAGAAGTAGCACTAATTTCAAAAGCAAGTACACTGAGGCATAAGTTTCATGCTTGTTTGTCTCAACAATTTTAATAGAGAGCTCATTCAAAGTCATGACATTACTAAATCTTTCGGCACCTCGAATATCAACAATGAAGTTATCAAGTGACCATTCAAAATAAATCAAATGAGCACTAGGAAAGTCATTAGGATAGAATTGAGCAAGTCGAAGTAATTTTGACTTGTCAAAAGAAGAAAATTGATTAAGAGGATTGAAACAAGCCATACAAACAAGCAATATTTGGCTTTGAGAAGTGTTAGCTTTTTTGAAAAAAAAACTTGCAATGCTAGGAGTGCTAGGAGTCTTGCTTGAATTGCTTCTTTTCATTCTAGAAAAATACAAAATAAGATGAAATAAGCATACAGATTCTGGCCTAAATCATTTTTGTTCCACTCAAATTAATTAAATCAAAAAATTTAACACAAACTACACATGTTTTCATAAAAAAACAGCAAGATTTAGCTCATAAAACACCAACAAAACAATAAAATCAAACTAACTAACTTCAATTACATGATTACATGAATTTTTCCATAAAAAACAACCCTAGATAGCTCATTTAAATCTGAAAATTAAATTAAACGAACAATTAAATTAAACAACACTAGATACATTACATACTTAAATGTTTCATGAAAACCACCAAACATTAAACCAATAATTATTTAATTTCTAGGTTATAACTTATAATTATAGAGTGTAACAATTCACAAATTCATTAATCAGTATATAAGTAATACAATTTGTTTCTATTCAAAAAATAACAACAATACAAATATAAAACATCAATCAACAATTAATTAATTAATTTAGAAATAAATTGCAAGTTTGTAACAACAATTTGTCAATTAAAAAAAAGAAACCCTAACTAGTTTCACTGTTTGAGTCTTTGAGACGTTGAGAAGGAGCAGCGAGCCAACGAGACACGACTCACACGAACATGCCGAGTCGATCAGAGGAGGCGAGCAGCGGCCAGCGGAGCAGATTGAGTGAGGGAGAAAAAGAAAAAGAAGAGAGAAGAGAGAGAAAGGAAATAGAGCGTGAGAGTGATTGAGTGAAATGAGGAAATGAATTTGTTTTCCCAAACCCCTTCAACTTTCCCAGTGGTCAGTGAAATGAATTTTTTTTAAATCCGCGTGATTTTTAAAAAATATTGGTGGGTCACGTGACCCACTGTGCCCCTATGTAACTCCACCACTGAACATAAGTCAAGCGGCAATTGGACGAAGCTTTCTTCAACATGCTCAGAGAGTAGACAATGTATAAAAGTAATGTAAGTTTGTAATTTATTATCGCTTGTAATTAAAATTGAGAAATCACAAAAAAAAAAAAGATTTCAAACTCCAATAATTTCACATATTACGTGCAAAAGCGGCTTGCAGGCCAATCACTTTATTGACTCAAAATAAACAAACATTAAATTAAACAAAAGTTATGAAAAAAATCAATCACACCTCCTCTCCTCTTGTTGTTCCTTGGCTCCATCCTTCTTTGCACTCGAGCTTTTGCCTTTAGGTTTCTTCAGACACTTTCGTTTCTTGGGTCTATCTTCCATCTTAGCCTTTCCCTTTCCCTTGTTGTCACCTCCAGTCACCTCTTTAGGCCTAAGTCTTCTTTTAGCAATGTTTGATTCAATCCTCAGAGGAGGGAGTCTTTCAAGCCTACTATACACGGGAAACTTCTTAGGACCAAGTCTGTCCTTGATGAAAATAGCTCTACACTTAGCAGCAGGGCCTTTATCACGGTCCTTCTGCTCTACACGTCTTGCCTTAGCACGACTCAGGGTATCAACGGATTCCCTCCAAACATAGTAATGAACAGAAATCTTGTGGTCAACTCGAGCAAGTGGAGTCACCTCAAGCATATAATTATATTCCCATCACTTCTCCTACTCTATTGCATTGCCCAAATGCAGGCGCTTGTCCTCAAGCCTAACCATGTGAACTGCGGGAATAAGTTGAACTTTTCCAWATTGCCTCATCACCCTTGAAGGGAAACAAAAGGTCAAAGTGGTCAAGCTTGCCACACACACATATGGAAACATGTGAGTATGCACCATACTCCTAATACCCCCACCAAGGGACAGTCCACCGCACGAGAATACCATGGTCAATAAGGATGAGAATCCACTCATGCTCAGTTTTGTTTACATGGACCCTCTTATAGGAAAAGAATTCCTTAGCAGAATATTTGACAAGATTCTAGGGTATCTCAACAAGGCTCAAGCACTCCATCAGCCAAAACTGTCTAAAAAATAGGAGCATGTATAATATTTAGTCATCACACCAACAAATAAGTAATGATCTTTGTATAAATGCATGATTTTGCAAAGATTCAAGCAAAAATATTGTACCTGCAACATAATAGGGCATCCAGTTAAAGGCGCATACGGATCTTTCTTCAGACGGTCAAGCATCACAAACAACTTCCCCATAAAACGACGGCATATGAGTACGACTAGCCTCGCATTGCTCAACGATAGTAATAAGGCTAGCATGCCCAGTATTTGGCTTCCCATGAACAAATAAGGAGTGAGAAAATAAATAGATCATAATTGCACGCCTACGGTGGACCCTACAACAAGAGGAATCACTAGCAATATAGTTTACCAATACAAGCAAGTAAGTTTCACGACCATGCACAATGCGTCGTGAAACAGTTGGCCTAAGTCTTAAGTACCTCTCATACGCATCAATGAAATAGTCAAAGGAATTAGGGATGCAAGGAAGACTAATAGCAAGACAAGCAATTATAGCACCTAATAATTCAAGTAAAGGAACAATTTCTTTGTCCCGAAGGAGAAAACAATTCACTGACGGGTCCGACAAGCTAATAGCAGCATAAAGAAGCCAAGAAGGTTTGTATCGATGTTTACATACTTAAAATCCAGGAACACATTATAATAATCCGTATATTTGAAATGTATTATCAAAGTAATTTATAATTATTTTTAATACGTGTAGGGCTTCGCCCCGCCTTAGGAGGGGCGTGACCTCAGCTTCAGTGTCATGGAGTTGAGCCATGGAATCCGCATGTGAATGCGTTGGGGTGTGTTGTCGAATTGAGGGGATCGCCACCGTGCCTATATAGGTTATTCACGGACGCCCGAAACATTGGTGCCAAACTAGTGGCCCCACAAGTAGGTCCAGTAACCAAAGTGTGGGTTCGGGGACATGGTACGAATCAGATCTGTAACCCAATTCGCCCGCATGTAGCGGCCTCTACTCGGTCTCATTGTAGTTCCATAAATCATAACAATTGAATTCAAGAAAACTTATTGATTTGACTTCGAAAGCGCACTAATTACTAGGTGGGTTGCTATTATGTACAAACCAAGACTTCTACAATGGACAAGGCGATCACTTGATTGTTAGTCAATATTAATAAGGTGCTTAGAAAACCGGTCGTCCATGATTATCTGACTTTAATGTGACAAGCGATTAAATTCCGGTCTTGTTTAAACAATATATACAAGTGTGGTAAAAGATATATATATACAAGACATGAAAACAAAGGTTAGTAAGCATGATAATATGTATGTGTGTCCTCCTCACCTTGTCACTGCAAACAATCAAATTGTTAGAATAAAACTCAAAGGAGTCGCCTTTCGATTGAATTGCTAATTGAGACAAACAAACGCGTTAGTATTGACAATAACAATATGTATAATAATGAGTTGTGACAAGATGAAAACCAAAAAAACATGGAAACATTGAAAACATTAAAAAACCTACATATTTACATGAAACGATTAAAGAGTGAGTTTCTACATTGTTTTAATTGAATTAAAACTCAAAATAATGATTAATCAAGTTAAAAGAGACAAAAGGAATTAAAAAAGAGTGAAAGAGAGGTTTTTGGTGAGTAATCTCAGATTTATACCCTTATTTCGCTTGTTGATTCGAAAGAGAATTGATGCTTTGAATCGAATACGAATGTGTTTTGAGTGTTTTTGAGAGAGAGAGAATAGATGTGTCAAGCTGTGAGAGCGTATGAAGTGAAGGTCTGAAGGTCCCGGTCTGAGCAAGGCAAGGGAGTATTTATAGGCACGAGGAAAAAACGAGTCAAGGAAACCCTGCGTATATACGCTACAGAGGAGCGTATATACGCAGGAAGGCAGCGTATATACGCTGCATCTGAGCGTATATACGCTGCTTTCCTGCGTATATACGCTCACATGTAGCGTATATACGCAGGCAGCTTTCCATAGAACTTTTGCAACTTCGTATAGCTTAGAGCTCCGAGTACGACCTTGCGTATTTCCAACTTTTGTGAATTCAAAGCATCTTTTCTAATTCGAAACAAACGCGAGACGCGGTATGTTTCATCACGGATTACTCATTTGGGGAGACACATTTTCAGGTGTCTACAGAAGCCCCCACTTTGACTGAGTCTGGAGAGACGTAAGTCTCGTAAGACGAAAGTCAAAGTATTCGATTCGGGACGGAGAGCAACTCAAGACGTTCTGCGACCCTGAGTTACCCTTTTTCGCCGGTACCTGCAAAACAAAGGTTAGTTTTACCTGTAGCCGTGTCCCATGCGGTTTGATGTGCTTGTATGTGTCTGAGTCCTTGAGCGGTCATTCCCCCGTTCGCTGACTGGGAGAAATGCAGGCGCGTCCCATGCTTTCCGAAGAAATGAGCATTGACTTGAAAATGATAGCCCTAATTCAGGATTAAGGACTACCTTGGTGACGACATAGGTCTGTTTTTATGTCTAGCGAAATTTGCATGCAATGTTGACTTGTAACTTGTGACCTTGATATTGAGAGAGGGGCAAGAGTCATTGATTTTGAAAGAGTCTTTGAATTTGGAAGGGCCTTGTCTAGGTCTGGTTCTAGACATAGTTTGAAAGAGTCATTGAATTTGAAAGGGTCTTGTCTAGGTCTGATTCTAGACATGGTTTGAAAGAGTCATTGAATTTGAAAGGGTCTTGTCTAGTTCTGATTCTAGACATGGTTTGAGAGAGTCATTGAAAGAGCCTTGTCTAGGTCTGGTTGTAGACATGATTTGAGAGAGTCTTTGAATTTGAAAGAGTCTTTGTCTAGGTCTGGTTCTAGACATGATTTTGAAAGTGGCTTGTCTAGGTCTGGTTCAAGACATGATTTGAGAGAGTCATTGAAAGAGCCTTTTCTAGGTCTGGTTGTAGACATGATTTGAGAGTGTCTTTGAATTTGAAGGAGTCTTGTCTAGGTCTGGTTCTAGACATGATTTTGAAAGTGGCTTGTCTAGGTCTGGTTCAAGACATGATTTGAGAGAGTCTTGTCTACGTCTGATTCTAGACATGATTTGAAAGAGTCTTGTCTAGGTCTGATTCTAGACATGATTTGAGAGTGACTTTGAATTTGAAAGAGTCCAGTCTAGGTCTGGTTCTAGACATGATTTGAAGAGCCTTTGATTTTGAAAGAGTCTAGTCTAGGTCTGGTTTTAGACATGATTTGAGAGAGTCTTTGAAAGTGGCTTGTCTAGGTCTGGTTCAAGACATGATTTGAATGAGCCTTTGAAGGAGTCTTGTCTAGGTCTGGTTCTAGACATGGTTTGAGAGAGTCATTGAATTTGATGGAGTCTTGTCTAGGTCTGGTTCTAGACATGATTTGAGAGAGTCATTGAAAGAGCCTTGCCTAGGTCTGGTTGTAGACAAGATTTGAGAGAGTCTTTGATTTTGAAAGAGTCTTGTCTAGGTCTGGTTCTAGACATGAAAGGACGATACTAGAGTCTAATCCTAGCACCAAGTGCCAATTGAAGAGTGTCATTTGAAGAGTGACTTAGAGAAAGGTGACTTGACTTAACATTGGCGAGACAGTGACTTTGATTGGAAAGAGACAGGGTCAAAAGTGACTTTTCAGGATTTCCACTTGATAGCAATAGACTTGAACACGTAATAGGGCCTTAGGAGACAAGAAGCCCCCAACTGGAAATTAAGGAGCCATGATGACAATGAGCCCCCCAGCGAGACTTTGAGACAACGTGGTTTACGGCTTAGAGTCAACATAGGGAAGGTGGATGGATTGTATGGATGAGTTCCCCAATAAGATGTACTAACCCAAAGGTCAGGTGGCTTTACTTCTTTGGGATTGAGTCAATGAGTCCTTGAAGGTGACCAAAGAATAGGCTATGGTTCGAGAAATAAAAAGGGTCAAATTTGTGACTAGGGGTCAAAGATGTGGCTAGACGCGAGGTTGGCTAATGATGTTGGTTCAAACATGAGTCTATGTGAGGTTCTAAACTGGCAAAACCATAATCGAATTCTTAGCAAGTCAAAGCACTCAAAAGGCCTCAAATGATTTAATGTTAATGCTGATGCGGTCGAACCTCGAGAAGAGGCTTCCTACGTATCCTTACGGAATCAGACCACCGTAGTTCTGGTTGATGATTTGGACAATGCCTCGTGTGAGAGGGCTTTTGTGGTTGTAATGTGAGGCTGTGGTTTGAGGGTTGAAAAAGGCTTGATGATCACGAAGTGACCCACGGTGCGCAGTGTGCTTTTTAGACTTTTGCTTTTTTGTTTTGGGCTTTGAACTTTGGATTTGCATTGGGTTTGACATTGATTTGCATTTGTAACTGACATTGAACTTTGATTTTTGCTTTTTCTTTTTGCCCATTTTATTCTTTTTTTCTTTTCTTTCTTTTGCACGTGTCTTTTCCTACGCACCGTTTGGTCCAAAGGGTTAGGTAGATGTGGGTGATGAAAGAAAGATAGGCTAATTGATAGTGTTTGTGGCTCAAAAGGTTGCAAGGGTTTTTGATTTGATGTGACAAAGGGAATGGAAGGGAGGAGTCATTTTGTGGAGCTGTGAAAGAAGGCCTCTCTGGGGCATTGTTCAAATTAAATAATTGAATCAGCATTAGATTAAACCAATTGTGGCCAATGAGTGTTGAGACTTGCATAGAATTAGAAAATAATATTGCCAAAATGAATCATTTTATTGATGAAAGAAAACTTGAAACATACATGGCTTATTTCAAAAGACTACATAGACTCAAAAGACAGTGAATTGAAACGAATATAATGCTAGGACTAGGACTCGATGACTCAATCTAAAGAAGGCCGCATGGATCATTAACCCACGCCTTGGGGTGACTCATGGTTTAGCAAGTGGGTTGGTTTGGATGTTGATCTTATCCTTCGCCGCTGGAGGAACTGGGAGGCGACCATCTTCAACCATGTCTTGAATCCTGTGCTTCAAAACGATGCAATTCTCAGTGGTGTGACCCCTTCCTTGGTGGAACTTACAATAGGCATTGGGATTCCAATTCCTAGATTTCTTATCATCTGAAGGGTCTGGAGTGGGTCCAATAGGAGCAAGTGCACCTTTTGCAGTTAGTCTATCAAAGGCCTGCTCATAAGTCATACCAATTGGAAGAAATGTCCTTGGTGGTCCTCGAGGCCTGTTGTTGAAAGAGCCGGGATGGTTAGAAGAGTTGTCATTGGTAATGTGGCTGACTTGATCAGTGTTGGAAAAAGAGGAGCCACCTTTCTTGTTAAAGCCCCCACCGTTACCCTTAGACTTCTGGGCTTGAACATCTTCCTCAACTAGGAGGCCAACCTTGTAGAGCCCAGTAAATGAATCAATGGGTTGAAACTTGAGTGGCTCTCGATACTTGGGCTGAAGGTTCTTGATGACCATGCGAACTTGATCTTCCTCATTCGGTCGATTGGTCATTTGAGCGGCCTTCTCCCTCCACCTATTAAGGAAAGTAGAGAAATTTTCTCTCTCACCTTGCTTGGTGGCCTCTAGTTCACGAAGACCAACAGGAAGCTGGGAATTGTACCTGTACTGCTTTAGGAACTCGTGTTTGATATATTCCCAATCATCGAGCTTGGCTTGATTTAGGGTCTTGAACCACCTGGATGGATGGGTGTCCAAAGTAATAGGGAACACCGAAGTGAATAGCTCTTTGCTCATTCCTTTAAGGACCATTGAGATATTGAAAGTGCGGAGGTGGTCTTCTGGGTCTTCAGTTCCCTTGAACTTGGGCAAATCAGTGATGACAAACTTCTTAGGAAGCTGGCCCTTAATCTCATAATCAGCAACACGAGGCCCTTGAACTGAATTTTCGGACATTCTCTTGACCATCTCTTCTAGTTGCTCCACCCTTTTTTCCGTCTCAGTCTTCGGAGGAGGGAGTGGTGTCTCAGCATCGTCTTCTTCCTCCCCGTCAGACTCGAGAGGTTTTTCTTGGGTCCTCTTTTCTTTCAGCTCCCCAATGCTCTTTTCTTGGGCATCAAGGCGAGAATTCACAAACTCGAGCTTTTCTAGAATAGCGTTAAGCTGTTGTTCGATGTTTGCCATGGAAGTGTCTTGGTGATCAGGAGCGCGTCGGGTTTGGCTTCTTGTTACTCTTCTGGGCCCCAGAGACAAGTTGCGAGTCTTTGCTATCTTGCTGAAATCAAGAAATTACACTTTAGAACCCAGAAACAAAAGATTGGTCTACTTGAAAACTCTTAAGAACAAACCTAACTCAGTCTTGAGGTTCTGGACTTAAGGAACTGAACTCGAAAGTAGACTTGAATGGGCTAGACCTAAATCTGATTTAAGGTGCTAGACTCGAGAAGGATTCAAACCTAAGATGGGCCTATTTCAGAATTAAGGACCTCTTAGACCTATGAGCCACTTGAAATTGAATGGGCCTAGCCTTGAATCAAAGTTCCTAGGGTTGAGTCTGTGATCGAACCTAGTTCAGTTTTAAGGTTCTTAGATTGAAGTTGAAGTGGACCTAATTCAGATTCAAGGCTCTTGGGTTGAAATTGAATTGAAATGAACCTAATTCAGATTTAAGGTCCTTGAATTGGAACTGGAATTGAACCTAATTTAGGTTTAAGGTTCAAAAGGTCGAATCTAAGTCAGACTTAAGACTCTTGGATTGGAATCGAACCTAAGTCAGATTCTGGGTCGAATGGAGTTTGAAGGTGATTTTGAAATGGGCCTAATGGATTGTCAAACTTCATGTCTTGAACCATAGATTAAGGGACTGGGCTTAGTTAAGAAATTGGACTGAACAAAGAGTCACAAGTTAACAAGCACATTGATTGAAACACAAAACCAATTTATTCACTTAAGGTCAGGATCTAAGTGAACTATAAGTCGGCTTGGTTAAGTCTGATAGTGTACCATGCCTAAGAGTAGAGCTGGGTCCAATTTCACCACCACAATATTGGTGATGTATGGCCGAGATACCCCTTATATGCACGCATCTCGTAACACGTGCATACGCGGCATGGGCGGGATAGGACTTACCTTAGCCATGTGATCAATTAACCACATGCAACCAAGATAAAATCCCCCCTTAAGGTGATCTCGAGCATAGAACATGCCCATATTGAGACCAAGGTGCCTAGGACATGACCCTATTCGAAGGGTCACAAGCAAAATTCAATTGATTATGAATATGGAACTACGAGACTTTCAAGTCTGTCCACTCACCAAATGGTGATTATCCCCAGTGAAGTCGCCAAAAACTGTAGGGCTTCGCCCCGCCTTAGGAGGGGCGTGACCTCAGCTTCAGTGTCATGGAGTTGAGCCATGGAATCCGCATGTGAATGCGTTGGGGTGTGTTGTCGAATTGAGGGGATCGCCACCGTGCCTATATAGGTTATTCACGGACGCCCGAAACATTGGTGCCAAACTAGTGGCCCCACAAGTAGGTCCAGTAACCAAAGTGTGGGTTCGGGGACATGGTACGAATCAGATCTGTAACCCAATTCGCCCGCATGTAGCGGCCTCTACTCGGTCTCATTGTAGTTCCATAAATCATAACAATTGAATTCAAGAAAACTTATTGATTTGACTTCGAAAGCGCACTAATTACTAGGTGGGTTGCTATTATGTACAAACCAAGACTTCTACAATGGACAAGGCGATCACTTGATTGTTAGTCAATATTAATAAGGTGCTTAGAAAACCGGTCGTCCATGATTATCTGACTTTAATGTGACAAGCGATTAAATTCCGGTCTTGTTTAAACAATATATACAAGTGTGGTAAAAGATATATATATACAAGACATGAAAACAGAGGTTAGTAAGCATGATAATATGTATGTGTGTCCTCCTCACCTTGTCACTGCAAACAATCAAATTGTTAGAATAAAACTCAAAGGAGTCGCCTTTCGATTGAATTGCTAATTGAGACAAACAAACGCGTTAGTATTGACAATAACAATATGTATAATAATGAGTTGTGACAAGATGAAAACCAAAAAAACATGGAAACATTGAAAACATTAAAAAACCTACATATTTACATGAAACGATTAAAGAGTGAGTTTCTACATTGTTTTAATTGAATTAAAACTCAAAATAATGATTAATCAAGTTAAAAGAGACAAAAGGAATTAAAAAAGAGTGAAAGAGAGGTTTTTGGTGAGTAATCTCAGATTTATACCCTTATTTCGCTTGTTGATTCGAAAGAGAATCGATGCTTTGAATCGAATACGAATGTGTTTTGAGTGTTTTTGAGAGAGAGAGAATAGATGTGTCAAGCTGTGAGAGCGTATGAAGTGAAGGTCTGAAGGTCCCGGTCTGAGCAAGGCAAGGGAGTATTTATAGGCACGAGGCAAAAACGAGTCAAGGAAACCCTGCGTATATACGCTACAGAGGAGCGTATATACGCAGGAAGGCAGCGTATATACGCTGCATCTGAGCGTATATACGCTGCTTTCCTGCGTATATACGCTCACATGTAGCGTATATACGCAGGCAGCTTTCCATAGAACTTTGGCAACTTCGTATAGCTTAGAGCTGCGTATATACGCAGCATATGGAGCGTATATACGCTCCTGACCAGCGTATATACGCTCCATACCTGCGTATATACGCTCAACTTTTGCGTATATATTTTCCAAAAACCTCGAAATATTTTGATTTCCTCCGATTTTATTCGTGATTTCCCTTGATTCGACGCACCTAGACACCCTTGCTCTCCAAGCAAGGAGTTCTAGAATGTTCTAGAAGGTTCCACGTATTTCCGGAGTATTTTCTAATTATTCACGTATTTTCTGCGTATTCTGCGTATTTAAACATTGCAAAATTCATAGAAAATCATAGAAAAATCAGAAAAATAATTTAAAAATACTGGCGGATTCAGAAAAATGTGACGCACATGATGAAAATCAAAAAGCATGAGAATCGCCAGTGTAACTCGTTTGAAAACCTTTAAGTTTATCGAAAAAATCGAAAAAAAAAATATGTTTGCCTTGTATGTGACCTTTGCTCAATAGTTCCGAGTACGACCTCACGTATTTCCAACTTTCGTGAGTTCAAAGCATCTTTTCTGAGTCGAAACAAACGCGAAACGCGGTATGTTTCATCACGGATTACTCATTTGGGGAGACACATTTTCAGGTGTCTACAATACGAAAGGGTATTTTGGTAATTTTATACAAGATTGGGAATTTTGGAGCTATCCCGTGTTTTTTAAAATATAATGAGAGTTTAATAAAAATATTTTTTCTTAAAATAGAGGTTGTAATTTATTAAGTGGGAAATAGGAAAAGAAAAAATAAAAATAAATAAATAAAATTCGGACAGAAGGAAAAGAAAAGAAAAAAAATAGTGGATGAACCACACGATAAAGGCAAGGACAAGGGTCCAAAAATATTTTGTTGGTCCATCTTTCAACTTTCCTAAATTCTTATGAGCTTGTTTTCCAAGTTAAGGATTTTCCATCCTTCCTAAATATTTTTCATGACACTTCCAAAATTATTGTTCCTCACTTCCCACACAATATTTTATGTCCTAAATTCCACCCCCACCATACACTATAAATACCTTTCAATTCATTTACTAAACACTACTACAAAAATTGGATAAGGCACCATATTTATAAGACCGGTGGAGTGTTTTGACCGGTCTCTTAACGTAAGAAACCGGTTATTTTGTAAAACCGGTCTCTTATGATTGTCTTAAGAAACCGGTTTTCTTTCACCGATTTCATAAGGCCAGCTAGGGCCCACCATTATACCTTTTTTATTTACGTAAAAATAAACAAATAAGTATTTGAATAGATTTGCCTTTTCCAGCATCTAGGTTCTTCTAACCGATATCCCTTTCTTTTCTATTTGTTCATCTCTCTTCCTCACACTTCTATCTTTTTCTCTCTCCTTCTTCAAACCTATCGAAAAAATTCCAAAATTCCAAAATCTTTCCCAAAAATTCCAAAACCTGTCTCTTCATTTCATTCTATCATCTTAAAATTTCTGATCTCAATTTCTTTGCTATTTCTTTTGAAATTCTAGCAAAATTTCAAAACAGATCAACACGAAGGATCCGCCGCTCATCGAACAACGTAAGTGCACAACGTTGGCTTTGGACGCAACCGTTGCCGACTCGCCGCTCATGTATTCTCTTCTCTTTCAGTTTGATTTTTTATTTTGTGTTTTTTCGATTCTATATTTGTAGATATAGATTTTTTCAGTTTTTGGTTTTCGTTTTTTTTTAATTTTGATTCAAGTTTATTCAAGTATTTTTTCGATTTTGTATTGTGTTCTTCGATTCTCTTTTTTTCGGGGGGTTTTTGTTTTCCATTTTTTTTAGTGTTTTTCGATTTTTTTTTAGGGTATTTTGATTTTGATTTTTTTGCTTTTGTTTATTTTCAATTTCCTGTTTTGCTTCTGTTTTTTTTTCAATTTTTGGGTTTTCAAATTCTGGATTTCTTTTTAAAAATTTAATATTTACTTAATATTGGGTTTTTCGAAATTTCATGTAAAAATCAAAATGCTTAAGTTTGTTTTTTGAAATTTATGGTTGCAATCAATTGATTTTTTTGAGGGTTTGCGACTCATTTTTTGGTATTTGTTGTTTGATTTTGAATTGATTTTTTTTGGTTCATTAGTGTTATTTCTGGTAGATTTTTTTTTCCTAATATCTCTACCTAATTACAGTTATTTGTTCTATTTTCAAGATTTGTTTTAGTTGTAGTATTATTGAATTAATACAACTTAAGCAATATATTGTGGGAAGGTATATTTTTGTT
>SNQN01007368.1:0-33738 GCA_008642245.1 Bassia scoparia | reverse complement strand
GTCTCTTCAGATGTTATCTCATAACCATAGATTGTATGTAAAAAGGTTAAGATCGCTGTGCATCCTCGTCAGTTTCCATTACTGCGTTTAAGTTACGCCACCAATAGGATCCATATTTATAGCAAACATAGGAAAGGTCATAATTACCTAATATACATAACCAATACTGGTTCCAAGTTACATGTTGTGAATTGGGCACCAATAAAGTTACCTGCAATTTGCGGTCAGTGCTGTCAGTGTTGCATTTCATTGACCTAGCTTTATTTTATATTCCTCCCTATATGTAACAATAATGTCACATCAATTTCAATAATTTATTTATTTTTATATAAAACACACATGTTATAACTACGATTACATTAAGTTCATACTTGCATCACAAAACACACTCATAGCTAATAATAACATTTCCTAGTAACAATATTTTCATATTTGAATCCTGTGTATTTTACAAGAGCCTACATACTTGATACTCCGTAGTACATACCCAAAAAAAAGGGTTAGAAGCTTAAGAGTGGTCAACACAGTTAGGATGAGAACTCCAACACACATTGTTCATGAACAAAGTAGTTAAGGTGGTTGCATCATTTGATTTAACATGTCAATGTTTCAATTTCATGGTTATTTATGTTATGTATTTTTAATAAAGAAGATTTAAAATAGATGCATTCTAAAAATTTAATTACCTAGATTTTCTATTATCTTATGTTTAATGTCCTTTTTAGAGAGGCTAACAGCAAGTAAGTGGTTATTATTATTAAGGGTAATATTGTTTTTTTAAACTCACTATTATACGTCAATTATAATTGTTCTTAAAAAAACTTCTCATATTCTCAACTAGGAATTCCTAATTGACACACTACTCCCTCCGCCCTTCATTTCCTTCATTTAGTTTATTATTCCTTTAGAATCTAATACTTCGTACGAGTAACTAATACTAAAGCAAACTCAACTACCTCCTAAATTTCTCCTCTCAAACACACTTTATTAATTATTGCATAAACTACAAAAAATATTGCATAAAAAAATGTAAAAAAAAAAACATTTAATGAAGGTTAATAAATGTATTTATGAGTACATTTTTTTATTCATATATAATTACTAAGAAAGTCGTTGAAAATAAAACCTTATTTTTAAATAATTATAATTTTAAAATATCAAATTTCAATTTACTTTATAGCAATTTACATTTCATTTAAAAACCGAAATATGCTCTGATCTATTTGATATTAGTCTATTACAACGTGAAGAAATTTCTACGAAGTACTTCGTACATTACTTATGACATATAATAATACAATTATAATGATGTTGGGTCTTTTTTTTAATTCATTTTAATAACTATTTATTAATAATAAGTAAGAATAGACAATGATAATCTACCATCAATGTTTAATAAGATATCAAAAAATTACTACACTAATTTATTACAAGTATTCGACATGTGTTTAATAATATTCTATGGCCTTGGTATATATTTTAGTTCTCATCTAAAACACGGGCACCCGCTAGCAAATTAGATCATGGTCCATAGACTCAACTCACTCAAGAGTGCCCTGTTCCCCCCTCAGCCACTCTAGCCAAGTAGCCAGTAACAGTGCCTCAACCTCAACTCACTCCCAACTACTATGATCAAAACAAAATCAAATGACACCATAACAGAAAAAATCAGGTTAGGGCTCTCAGCTGATTTTTCAGTGTTGGACTTAATCCACTTGATGGTTCTTCGTCTCAGAGCTGCGTTGCAGATGTCTAATGCATTAACAGCAAAGTTTCTCGACTTTCTCCCTTCCAAATTCACGCTCTTCCACTCCCATTTCAGCAAAATTCAATCTTTTTCTAAAGATTTTTGGTAATGGTTTCATTCTACTTCTATGCTTCTAGTAATATTGCAGCATTCAATACTCAATTGCCTCTTTTAAAAAGTTGCTTCATTATCCCCCTTTGCCTCTATTTCCACTTTCACTTCAATTTTGGAACCTATTGTTGCAATAAACTTATGTGACTGCTATTTTCCTCTTTAAGAAGTTGTACAAGTTGCTATCATAATTTTGGCCTGATTTCAGTCTCTCAACATGATTTGGGTTGTTATTGCGGCTTGAATCGGGCCGATATGGGTTTTCTGTTTTGGTAGGATCATTAAGCTTGGTTATGTGCCTGACATTGTGACTTCTCACCTGTTTGATTCATGCTTCAGTGCAAATTACAATGCTGTTGATGCTTTTGACCTTTTTACAAAAGCTATTAATCAGGGTTACCAATTGGATTTGGGTGCTTGTACGCTTGATTAAGTGTATGTGTAAAAACTGGTCATGATGCTTATGCCCTTAAGATTTTTAGTGGATATGAGATTATCGGGTTGCAAACTCGACGTTGGAATCTATAATATGATCATATAGTATTGTAAGAACAATCAGTTGGCTGAGGCTTCTAAACTATTCTCTGAAATGAATGGTGAAGGTGTATCACCTGAATGTTGTAACTTACAACTGTTTAATAATGGGATTGGTAACTTGGACAATCAGATGAGGTACACAGGTTATTGGAAGAGATGGCGATGCGGATTGCACCTGATATGTACACCTTCATTTTTTTGGTTGGCATGCTTAATAAACAAGGCGAGACAAAGAAGTGGAGAGTGTTCTGGATATGATGATTTGTTCCGGTCATGTTCCGAATACTGTCACTTACAACATGCTGATTGATGGATATTGCAAGCAAGGTTTAATGACAAAGCACTGCAGATTTTTGATTATATGTCTGCTAAGGGTTGTCTGCTGATATTGTGACCCACAATCCTTGATCAATGGATTTTGCAAGAAGGTCTAATGGACAAAGCGCAGCAAACTTTTGATACTATGCTTTCTAAGGGTTTGCACCTAATGTTGTACCTACAGCACCTTGATTGACGGATATTGCAAACGACCTAATTGACAATGCACGACAAACTTTTGATTCTATGTTTGCTAAGGGTTGTCGTCTCATGTTGTAACCTACAACTCCTTGATGAATGGATATGCAAGCTGGGCCAGGTTGACAAGGCACGACAAATTTTGATTATATGCTTTCTAAGGGTTGTGATCCCAATACTTGTGACATACAACTTGTTGATCAACGGTTATTGCAAGCTAGGCTTGGTTGACAAAGCACAACAAACATTCTATCTATGCTTCTACGGATGTGATCTAGAAGTTGATATATATAGTCTTTGATCAGCAGGTATTGTAAGCCAGCCAGGTTGACAAAGCAAACAACATTTTGATTCAATGCCTGCTAAGGATTGTGCTCCTGACATTGTGTCCATAACTCTTTGATTATGGATTTTGTAAGCAAGGAAGGATGAATGAATCCATGCATCTCTTTGCAGACATGTCTAAAAGAGGATAGCTCCAAATGCAGTCACTTTACAGCATACTTATTCATGGATTTTGTAAGCAAGAAGGATGAATGACGCCATGCATCTCTTTGTAGACATGTCTAGGAAAAGCACAGCTCCGGATGCAGTCACTTAACACACTTATGAGGATTTTGTAAGCAAGGAAGGATGAATGACGCCATGCATCTCTTTGTAGACATGTCTAAAAGAAGGATAGCTCCCAAATGCAGTACTTACAGCACACTTATTCATGATTTTGTAAGCAAGGAAGGGATGAATGACGCCATGCATCTCTTTGTAGAAATGTCTAAAAGAGGATAGCTCCGATGCAGTCCACTTACAACACACTTATTGATGGATTTTTGTAAGCAAGGAAGGATGAATGACCGCCATGCATCTCTTTGTAGACATGTCTAAAGAAGGTAAGCTCCAAATGCAGTCACTTACAGCACACTTATTCATGGATTTTGTAAGCAAGGAGGATGAAGACGCATGCATCTCTTTACAGACATGTCTAAGAAAAGCACAGCTCCAGATGCAGTCACTTACAACACAATTATTGATGCATTTTGCAAGGCTGGAAAAGTAAAAAAGGCACTAGCTATTTTTCATGAGATGCAAAATAGTGGTCTAGACCCTGATCTTATCACTTATCGTACGTTGCTAGTTGGTCTTCGTAAAAATCGTCGCTTTGGAGATGCCAAAAAAACTCTTTAGGGCAATGYAGGMAGGTGGAATTGTACCTAATATGCAGGCTGCAAAAGTTTAGTTTACAATACCTGCAGAGGGGTAATTGGATGATGTTTTGCTACTTTTCTATTGTATATTACACGGGAACATGTAGCTTTATGCCGAGACATAGAACATACTTATAAATCGCGCAAGGGTGGGTACTGGCTATATATGGCCTATGGATGAGGAGTTAATCCATTAACTGACTGGAGATAGCTGCTTACAAGATTATCATAAAGGTTCAGGATGCATCAACGACATACTATCAGCTCGACGTCACCTAATCTGGCTTAATTACTTATAGTTCGATACTTGACTCGTTGACATGTAGTGCTAGTGCATTAACCATTGAGAACTATGTATAATTATCCTCCATTTTAATTAATTGGACGATATATAGAATCATTTGACTTCTTCTGGAGTGTTAAAAGAAGTTCTAATAGTTCAGTATACATGCTGGAAATTTCATGATATACTCTTGCTGGAAGAATTGTTCTCGTGTTAACGATCAACATGAAGCATTGGAACAATGATAGGTTTGCCTAGCTGCAGGCTGCAGAGCCTTGTAAATATTTTATGTTTGGGCTAGAAAAATGTCTTTTTCATCTGTATATGGATATTGACTAAAACAYTGCTAAAAYATTTCACATCCTTGCTCTGAACATCCGACAAATTTGGATATTGACTATACTGTTAGTAGTCCTTTTGTGATGCTGATATGTTATTTTTGCTGTATGCCATGGAAAAATCAAAGCTTTCTGTTACTTAGTCGACTTGCTGAAGTTTTTCACATCTTACTTGCTGAAGTAGTTTCACCAAATTTGGATTATTGCTTCAGTTCTGCTTTCTGTAAATGATGCTGTGAATTTTGCTGTAATGAAATTTCAAAGAAAGAAGAACTGTTATTCTTTTGCATCTGTGTGTATCTTCTCTTGGCATTAGATAGAGAAACAGAATGATCTGATCTTTCGGTATATTGTATATAGGTCATCAATGCTTATACCATGCTCCCAGGARCACAAAAGTGGTGTACTCGCCTACTCGGCCAGTGTTTGMAACGACACGCTTGATGCCTTGATAGCCACATGCCAACAGGAGACACTGCACACTGGCAGTCTGGCACCATGGATATTCTGGTTGAGGTTTTACAGCAGATGCACTACTTATACGGCGTAATTGCATTTCCTATGTAATGAGCCCTGAGGTGTAATGGTGTATGAGAACAAAGGAAATGAAGGCTAACCCAACATAATCTCAATAGTATTCATGTAATTTGATGTACAATTTTCTGGTTGTATTTTGACTCAAACATGGCACAAGGTTCACATGAAAAAAACGGAGTACAAAACTTTCACCTTTACAATCCATCAAACTTAAAATCTTTGACGATCTCTTGCAAAACAGACTATATAAAGGATGATACAAATGTAGCAAGTAAAAGAAAAGGAAAGTGAGTAAATATTGAAATGTACATTTGAAATCCACAACGACTTGAATAAAGTCTACATTTCCTGTGAATTTTCTATATTAACCCTTACTTACTTGCTTCACTCTTTTTCTCAGTTGAATTAACCGACCACTATGGACCATCAAAGATCACTATTGGATCCGCATTTAATTTCATGCATAACTGTCGTTAATCGTCGAATTTTGAACGGAGCACATCGAATAAGCCGTTATTGTAAAAATGACCGATGTAAACTTCCGACTTTTTTGAAGTTGGACGGGCATAATGAATTGAGAAATGCCCGAGAGAAGATCCAACAAGTTAATGCTTGTACGAACATGGACTATTACACATCACTGTTTCACTCCAGTAGCTAATTAACATTAGTGGATTAGATGCTCTTTTTTGTTAATGACCTTTCTTTTTTTGGCTTTTATTTATTTACTCTTTGATTCGTTGATGATTGCATGTTTGTATTCTTGTATCATGATGAATCCTCAGATCCAGCTCAAGATACTCAAGTACTTTGCACTGCATTTAAGTATTTAACTAAACATTTTCAAATAATGGTTCAGATGCTATATCGAAAAAATCTAGAGAATCTCAACCCTTCTTATAAACAATGTTAATTTTCGAGATATGTTATGCATTGAGATATATTTCACAGTAAGTTGTACATAAATAAAGTTTTGACAAATTCGTAATTGAGGATTTTTGAATATACTAAGCTTGGGCTTTTTGTTGGCGGAAAGAATCAACCAATGATTGGTATGGACCATTGAACATGTATTGGCTAGAAGATTTTGCCATGCATCTGGCTATCATGCTTAAGAACATCCGCATCCTGAGCTTGCCAAAATTTTAATCTCTCCGTTTCTTATTTGTCAACTTATTATCACTAACTTTATTTTTCACATTTCTCAGTCGCTAAACTAACCCAATAATTTATCTCTCGCATTTTTAATACACTAATCCATATAAAAACATACTTAATATTTTTTACAAAAGTAACATGTCAAACACATTTTTTTCGAGTTGGGTTCTTACCCGAAAACATGGGATGCCAATATTTGGGCAATATCTCCCAAATGTAAGCATTTGCCCATGCTCTTAATGAGGTCTTGCAAAATCCATGACCAACAATGGTTTCCGATCCATGTCAATTGTAATTGTCTATGTTAGTTAAACACTCCATACTACCAAGCAATTGCTAATTGCACGAGTTAATATCTAACGTAGGTACTGAGTTAGTCATCTTACACCTAGATCGACAAATTCAATTAAGTAACCCTCGAGTTATTGGTTGACAAAAAGACAACCGATTTTATTTTTCTTTGAATTAGAAGGCTTAAATATGGAACACGTATTTTTGTACGTGTAAACCAATAAACCGGGCTATAAAGTAGCATGTCGATACAAGAGTGTGGGGAGACACAAAGTACATCAAATCATAAATTCAAAGTTCAAGGGCTTTCAAGAGTTCAGGCCATACCAAAACACAATTGGGTCTTGGATGTTTTGTAATGATAAGGACATTAGTTAATAGTTGAGCACAAAAGAATGATCATTCAAACAAAACTCCATCATCAAAAATCTAAGCCCCACGTCTTAGAAATTCGATCACAAAAACACTCTGTTGTCTTTATTGACTCTCCTTTTCCCCAAATATAATTACCCTCTTCTGGAATTTGACACACTGTTGTTAAATAGGCTTTTCTCTTTCTGATAAAAATAATCACAATGTCGTTGATGGACTTCTTGATCATCTCTCATGGCTTCTTCTCTCTCTAATCTGAATTTCACTCTCTTCCATTACTGGCCTCCATTCTTCTCATTTTCCCCATTCTCTCTTATATAATAGCCTTTTTTCTGATTGAATCTCTCACACACCAGTTGATAAGCATTAAAGATACAATCTTTCTCAGTTCTTTTGCACTGATTCGTATCAATCTCTTGATTTTACTATCTGGGTATCTCCCAAACCCCGAAAAATCATACCCATCTCGTCAAATTTGCAGAAGCAAGAAACTTTGAAATGGGTTTGTTTTGTGTATCATGTGGTGGGTGATCTGACAGTGGGAAAGCCTGAATTAAGTGGAGTTTTTAGAGACTGAAACAGTTGAGTCTGCAATTCAAGCAATTGGTGAGTCAACTAAGGAGGAATTCCTGTTTGGAGAAGGAACCTCAGAAGGGTTGTCATTGAAAATAGTGAAATGAGGCTTCAGAGGTTTGTGGCATTCTTAATCCTTTGGATATTGTGGCCTTTTTGGCAAAAGATTGGTGCTTGCAGGATCAAGAGAAAGCAATGAAAACCCCAGTTTCTGAAGTTATTGTTCCTAATATTCTCTTCTCAAGGAAGTGGACCTGCTACTAGGTTAGATTTTTAGTAATCAAATCTTTTGTGATTAATTTTGTTAATGTGCATTCATTTGGAAAGGTTTGATGTGTTTTTTGATTGTGTTATGATTAATGATGATGATTTGTTCTGGATGTTTGTGGTTCAATGATTGAGTTTATTGTTCAATGTTCATGATGTTTGTTCAATGATTTGTCAGGTGATTTTGTTCAATCTTTTATGTTTTTATTTTATTTTAATTATTTTTTCAATCTGGGATTGCTATGTTTTTTCTGATAGTATTAATTGTATTTTCTATTGTTTGATGAAGTAATAACTATTGAGTCAGGGCCTCAGGAATGGCTTGTGGCCACTGTATCCAATTGTAGTATGACCTTGTCTTGCTYTCTTTCAGGGGCCTGACCTCAGTTTTACCAGTTTTTGACTGATTTCATTAAATTGCCTATATGATTTGTGTCAATGTAGTATGTGAGGATTTTGTTTGGTCCTAATTTAATACTGAAGATCAAAGACTCAAAGTTCAAGTTGCTCCCTTAAGTAATTGGTTACGAATTATCTGTGTAGTGGGGATTTTCGTTACGTAATTGGACGGTGTGTCGGTGATTAGTTTCTTTCTGATACCCGGCAATGTTCCTTTGACAAATTATGCAATTTAGTGATATGGAGGCATGTATCTCTAAAACTCTATCAGCACGAAAATCTTAGCTATTCAAGTAGTTGTCAAAGATTTTCACTGATGGCGACTTCTGTGAGACTGAGGCCTATCTATATATTGGAACGGATGGTCTACACTCTACACTGATTAGAATTGGAATATGCTCTGCCCCTTAATGATAATCGCGGCCCTTCTCTGTTTAAGATGTACAGTTGACCATGGATCCCCTGGTAGTAAATGCTCGTCTTTGTCATTATACGTATCATTGATTTATTGGTTAATAATTCTCCTTGGCTGATTTTTAATTCTTGACGTATTTCTGTAGTTCTTTTACATCCAATGTGTCATACTCAAGGCTTTAGGCCTTTAGGGACTAGATAAGATATTGGTGTGACTGTGTGAGAGGTGCATTCGAAAGGCCGGTTCAAGGGTCGGCKGGAATGTCCTAGTAACAAAGCATCAATTAATTGTGGAAAATTGTTTTTGCTCAATTGAGGGGAGGCAAATATTGAACTTTTAATTTTCTATGGCTTCTTCAACCATAAAGGTAGCTTGAAGGGTTCGATTGAAGTTGTCAAGTTTGGGTGATTTTGTGCTATTTAGGTTGAGTGGAAATTTTATGATCTTTATAMGGTTATTTTTCAATGTGTTAATTTTTTCTCAGAAGTGCAAAATTTTGTTCAGTTGCTCATTGGAATTAATTTATAAGCAGTTCCACTTACCTGGGCCAGGGGTGACTTGGGTAAATAACTTCTTTTTGTGGGAAGTGGAACTCGTAGGATCTTGTTATTTATTTTTTACCAACCAAACAACACTATCTGCTTCCAATTCTTAGTAATAAGGTTGGCTTCCTTCACCGTTGTGAAATGAGGCATAGATTGTCTTACTAGTCTAGCTTAGACTTGCTCTGATCAATTTAGATGTGCACAACATTGCCATTATATTTGTAGATTCGGAAGATGTATATCTATAACCTTCTCCTATTTTTTGAGGAATTATTTGTCCGCATGAAGATAATCAGTTTTTGGGTGCTGGTTGCTGACTCGCTGGATGTAACTTCCCTGTTTGTTTGTGATTATTTCTGTGTAACCAATTATTTGATGCTCTTGTGTTGACATTTTATATCATGCCATTCCTAAGCAAAGTAAATGGGCAGCAGGATCTATCGCATGAGAGTTCTACTATTTGCACTTAGTAGTGTACTAGTGTGTCACAGTTAACTTGTTGCTGGGCCATTGAACATAATTTTTTTTGATTAGCTCACATATCTTAGCTTTAAAATACGGGGGAAAAAGATTATTTAAGTTTTTTTTTCCATTGGAAAACTTATGTCTGTGGTGAGCTCTTGAAGTGGTGTCCTGAGTTTTTAGCAGTAAGACATACATGGCATCAGTCAATAAGCTATCGAGCAAACAAATTTTAATAAGTAGCTGGTTGCTCGTCTCTTCGAGACAACTTTTGTGTCATACTTTGTTTAAAACATGAAACAAATCAGATCCTAATAATAGGTGGAAGCAAGAACTCATGCTGGAACCTAGACCAGTTGAACTAGTTTTTTTTTGGAATTCTGTCTATGGTAGATTTGTGAAATTACACGAGGCCTCAAAACCTTTACCGGCTATGTTAGTGCATTTGCATGACTTACAACTTCATGGCCTTATAGCACATTCTATGTTATATGAGAGTCAAGTAGCCAACTCCTAGATCATGACTGTTGACCCAAAACAAGAAGACTATCTTTCAAATTATCAGTCAGGTCAGCAGTTGAAATTAATTCTTTTCCAGTTCTCCTTCAACTCTTTAAGGTTGTATCTTACACAAACAATGCAAGATATAATTGTGATTGTATTTTTTAAGAGTTTAAGATTTTATGAATTCTTGGTAGATGTAATTGGCCTCAGAATTTCTTGTGTGCTCCGGTGCTCCTCTAAATAATGTAAGTCTTTTTGTATAAAATTAACTAGAACTTGTATTGACACCAACAAATGACATTTAATATTGCAATGGTATTGTAAACAACCTCATATTTTAGGTCAATAGGTTTTACTGTTTAGCTTAGGACATATATATCTGATTGGAGGAAGTTTTACTATTATGTCAAGCTGCCAGCTTGCTGTATCTGATGATTTAGCTGTTGAGAATCTTGACATATTTTAGCTTTCTTTTGATTGCTGTTTTCTTGTCGAAGTTGCTTGTTTGTATATAGTAAACCTTATGCATTTGGAAAGGCATTCCTTATTTGATGTCGTTTAAGGCTAGTTTGCTTCATTAATGCACATTTTTGTCGGTTGATGTCGTCCTTTATCTGAAGAATTTTTCTGTTACTGGATAGTAATATTTCACATTGACCTGTTTGTTTTGCAAGATTGATAGATGCATTGGAAATGATAGAAGCAAGGCGTGAAGCGTCTCTTGTGCCAAAGAGTGTGTATGAAAGGCGTGAGCAAGAAGTTCTCTATTCTTACAATGGAAAATGGCTTAGAACCATAGAAACAGGAACAGCAATAATAGCCCTGCAAATGTGAATCGTCTTCTTCATCGACACTAATATAAGCAAAACACAGTATTGTTGTCTTTCAAGAGAAGATGTCATCCGTTTCCTGATTGGTTGCTTGGAGCATTGGCTCCAATTCCTCCTCTCATTCCTCACTCGGGTATCACCCTCATTATTCCTCCATTGAGGCCTCCTTCTGCTGTTGAAGCCACCACAAAGCTGCCTCATGATCCAAGTGCCATTGCAGTTGGAGAACAGTGCTGACGGTCACACAAATCATTGGGGAAATCTCGGCTGTAAATTATGGAATGATTATTATGCAGCAGCTTACGCTTGGCTAACCTTCCAGCTGGGCAGTTTGTTATGGGGTCGAGATAATATGAGTCCAAGACTAGTTCCTGATATTATGAACTTAATTCTGCTGTCAAAGGAGACAATAATACAAATAATGGGACTGGCTCAATGAGGCTTAGGAGATTCAGCAGCAGAAGTCTCGGGTTCTTTGGAAGCGCTGTTAGCCCTGGTTCTGGGTCCGGTAGAAGTATGTATCGAGGAAGAAGTGCTCCTTTAACTTGCAAGGAAACAAGCTCATTGGCTGCAGTTATGGCTCAGATGCTATCTCACCGAGCCACTCATGTTTGGGTAACCCAGGGTGAAGATGATGTTTTAGTTGGCGTTGTTGGRTATGGGGAGATCATGCATGCAGTGACGAATAGACCTCCACCACCAACAGCAGCAGCAGCAGCAGCAGCGACCTCAAATCCACAAGTCTCGGGGCTYTCTTCAGGGTGAAAATCAGTGGGGTGTTGGCATCTTCACAACGTTCATCTCGAGAGGTTTTGCACTGTGAGAGTAAAGTATTGCTGTAGATTTCATTTCTAGTATGATTATTACATATTTCATTGTACTGTATGCCTTGGTAGACTGGTACTCTTATGCTGTATAAAATGATTAGCAGTCGCGGGAACATACTAAATAATGCCGTTTTTAAGAGATTTTGTGTTTAATTATTGTTTGTATACATTAAACCAATAAAAATTCATGAATTTGATTGAAGTTGTATTTGCATATTCATGGTTATTCTAATGGTTTGTGCAGATTTTTTTTTACTTCGTAGCTAATATTAAGAGCAGTTTAAGTTAGGATGCAAGCTTACTGCTTACCTGTTCTTATGAATAAGGTTCATGCCAATATGAAAGTTCTTTTTCCCCTGTAAACCGTTTTTACAAACCTAATGTGTATGGTAAAATCGGTTGTACTTAGAGTTATGTAAAACGATAGTCGTATAACAATACATGCACCCGTGTTTCTCCCTTCTCCCTCCTTTTCCCGAGGATATAAATCTTGAACTCTTGATGTCAATATAAAAATACGTGTATCGCGCGCATATAAATAAAGGTAGAGATTTCTTAGCATATTAGAATATAACAATATATATGGAGCTAATCCTTAGCCACCTAAAGAAAAAAAAGGCAGCTCTGAGAAGTGAGTTTCATGTCAATTATTGAACTAAATGCATCCAAAATTTGAAAAAAAAGCTTTTTTGAAGCATTAAAAGTGCAAACTAAAGTGAGGTTGAAAATTCCTGATTTCTTATTCCAAATTCTGAAAATAACAAAACAAGATATACCATTTTGGAAATATGATGATCAACTTAACAAAAAGCCCTAGTTGCTTAAAGGCATCAAACATAACAGCCTGGTTTATTATCAACTTTATTTTTCTAATTTTAATTGTTTGATTTTGGTCTTCGAAAATTTATGGTTATAAATATAGTTACATATTGTATTTGATATTTGATTTGATTCATTTCTTTTTGATTAATGATAAGTCGCAATCTCAGGTATTCTGTAAGCTATGCATGTTAATTTTGGAACCATGCAATTCGAGTATTGGTTCTCTTTGCCTGCTGGTTTTAGAAAGTGAGAAGACATTATGAGGTGAAATGGAGAATAAAGAAGCTCAAATAAATCGATTCTATTGGGCGGATTTTAAAGGTAACAACGCCTTAGTAGTCCTCCTAAATAACATTCCGTCGATAGATCTGTTTCTTTTTAATTGTAAAACTGTGACTTTTAGTCTTTTACGTTGTCAATACGCTATTTAAATCGATGTATAAAAAAACGTGTCCCAAGACAATATTTGATCAATAATAATTGATGTGTAAGGGGTTGATCAATATTTAAATCAATGTAGGTATACCCATCCTGCCACCACCACTCTAAGTCTCTAACCAATTGCTCGATTTGGAACTCGACCCAAAAACCTTCGAGATTCATAATTCTCGCTTTGACTGAAGATGGTAGTAAAATGAAACCGGGATGAAATTTCCAGTATATCCTGAAACCGGGATGAAAGTTTTAACCACTTGACCTATCCCCGACCCTCTTTGCCAAATGTTATATAACCAACGGCTGGATTTGGAACTCGACCCAAAAACCTTCGAGATTCATAATTCTCGCTTTGACCGAAGATGGTAGTAAAAATGAGTAGCAGCAATGCATGCAAGTTGCTAAAGTTCGACATTAAGACATATACTGGAAGAAGATGGAAATAATAATATGCCATTTGATAGATATATTCTGTGCTATTATGGAGCAGTACGTAACGTCGTAGCTAACAGCAGGAAGAAAAACAAAAGAGGTGGCATCATCAAAAGCCTGAAAATTGAAAGTTGAAACAACAACACAAGAAATTTATTAATTAAAGTGATCTGAGACTGAAAGATGAGAGATAATGGAATGGAATGTGAATATGTTGTGATCACAATTCACAGGAATAGATTTCTCTTCCTTCTCCTGTCTTTTTTTTTATCCACTCACATTTCACTGTCTCATTTACCTTAGAATTTTTCCGACAATATCTTTTTTATATTTTTATTTGTCCTTTTGTTTTTAACTCTTAAAATTTTGTTGAATACATCTCATTGATGTACACTAAGTTATTGTGCGTCAAAAAATCATTATATTTATTATGGACGACTTTTACAATTATACATTAATAAAAGTCGATATTAAATCAAATTATTACAAAATTAATAAGATCACTATGTCCATGTAAAAAGATCACTATACAATAATTTTGTCTAGGGTTACTGTCTTATGAGTTAGTGGCTTGGTGTATGAGTATTTTTTTCTTTGTTTAAATTCAAATTCCCATTATTTTCAAAAGAAAAGCTTCGATTCAAGTCAAATACTTCTTTTGTTTTTGTTTTTTTACGACACTTAAAGTTGCACCATTTTATTGAAAGTTACAAATTACTTGCATCATTTTTTTTTATTCTTCTCGTTTCACCTCTTTCCAATCAAATAGATCACTTTTTTCCTGTTTTTTCTATCTATCACCACGTACCTCTCCTAAATATAGTACCTCAGTCAAGATGCAATTAATAAAAAAATCGGATAGTATGTGCTTATTTTGGCTACCCTTTGATATAAGGAAAATTTATACTCCGTATATATAAGAATTAAATAGAACACTATATAATCGGAAATAATTTGTAATAATAATAAGACAAAACAACACAACAATAATCAATGTAATAAATGTTGATTTAAAGTAAAAAATTCTTCTATTTCAAGTCTCTTATAGGCTAGTATATCATTTCCTTGATATATGTTTAAAATTATAATTGCTGCCCTTACTGTTTGAATTAATTTCATTAGATTAGTAATAGGTCAACTTTATTTACATGAGTAACATGACTTAATCCATATGCAAAAAATGATTATGTAGTAAGGTCAACTTTAATTTACAGGTTATAATCCATATGCATATCTGTTAACTATACTAAAGATCTGCTTACATAATCCAAATACACAAGTCAATTTCTCATTAAAAAAATCCCTCCAAAATTTAAATCACATCATTTTTTTCTTTTCCTTTTTTAATGTATAGGCTTAAATGCCTCCTAGGACTACTGAAATTAAAATTATCACTACCTTTTAAAAAAATTAAAAATGAATAAATATTATATTTCTAATTAATAAAAAAAATTATAGCTAAATCACTAATGTAGTGAATTTAAAACTAACAATTTTTTCTTGATTTCAATTAAATTTCACTAATAATTAAATTGTAACCTATGGTTGTTTTAAAATAACAATTGTGTGTAGAGGTGGATTTACACCTTTAAAAAAAAGCATTAAACATTAAATGACTATAAGTTGCAAAAACAAAAACCTTAAGTGGTTGAGATTTGAAAATTGAATGATTTATTTGGTTTAAATTATAATGTTTCTTAAACAAATTATCAAAAAACTACGAAAATAATGAATCGTGCACAGACTAATCTAGTTATTAAGCTAAGATTAAGTTCATCATTACTCGTGTTTATATTCTTTTGTTCATTCCACATTTCCACCTATTGTCCTCACTTTGTGATTTTTTTTAATATTGCTTTAATTGTGCAACCAACTACTTGTATAAAGAAGATGATGGACAAAACAAACAATTTTTAAAGTGAGTTATGTTCTTTTCAATTTATATATTTTGCATATATATTCGGCAAAATAAGTTTAGATAGATAAGAATAAGGGTATGTTATATGCTATATGCTATGTGGATAGATGAGTTTTTCCTAAGAATAAATAAGGTTTAACAACTTAATAACATTTTCTTTTGCAATAACTTTTGATAAGTACTGTGTACATTTTAATTTTCTTAAAAAATCTAGATAATGTCAAAATAAAACAACAAATCCAGCATAATAATGTAATGTGAAAAAGCTCTTGGACAAAATTCGGTGCTTCAAAATCAGGCATAATAGATTCCACACGGAGTAGACTTTTTTTGCCCAACACAAGGGCAAATGGTCATTCAACATTATTTACACCATTATCACCCAAAAAATTACTCCAAAAATAAATTCATTTTTACCCATTACACATTACATCAATTGCATACTATTTTACAACATTCAAACATTGTTTTTACAACATTACAGATCATTTTACATCATTAGCATTTAATATTAGACTTTGTTACCCACATGTGTGTGAGAGCTTACTTCCTCATATATGAGTAACTTTTAGTTTCCCCCTGGAGGAATTAATGCCATTTAGTGTTTGATTAAATTAGTAAAAAGACGAATATAGTATAGTCACGAAGAATAAGCCAACTTTGCAATTCTGTTCATTCTCGTCAAAAAAAAAAAAAAAAAAAAATTGCAATTTGTTAGAACATATTCTAATTACCATTCATCGTGCAAAACATATTTTAGCTCAATAGACAATTCATTTTACTTCCTTCATTTCTTTTTAGTGGAAATTTTGGGAGTGACTCGGACTCGTAGGCAAAATTTGGTTGTGGCTTGTGAGTGTGCAAAGTGAAAGAAATAGAAAGCGAGGCATGTGATTAAGAGAGATATAGGAAGAAATGACATGTAAAAAAAAATAATTGCCACTAATTTGATATTTCCAAAATTGACAAAAGTGTCCACTAAAAAGAAACCAAAGAAATACTTCCTTCGTTTTTTAGATGTCTCAGTCAACAAAACACACTTGCCGAGACACAACCTTGACCGTTAATAACTATAATTATGATTAATGAAAATTATAAAAAACAGGATATTAATAAATTATTTAACGAGACGAATCTAACGAGATCCYATTTGACTATATTTTTCATTACGTATAAAGCACAAAAATTGGTCAAAGTGTTTCATGTGAATAGTGCAAAAGTCAAACTGGGACAACTAAAAAAACGGAAGAAATAATTCTTTTCGCCTAAAATAAAGGGCATAAGAGTAATTTTACTTAAATGTCTGAAATCAACTCAAATGAGCGAATGACTAAATGTGCCACAATGCAGTCACGAATTCATTTCATGATATAGACCAGATTCGATCTCATGTACTCCGTATTAATTATCCTTTTTTTATGACTTTAACCAACTAACCGTGTTTCTATGGATTTCATTCTATGATGCCTCGGTTCATTTTAGTTCCATTCAATTCAATTTTCAATTTCCTTCTTTCATAAACAATCGTGTTCGGTTCAGTCCAGTCCAGTCCAAAGAAACACACGGTTAAAATTAACAAGAAGGGTCTGTTTACATTAGTTTATTTTCAGTTCAGTTCAGCTTCATTCAGTTCAGTTCAGTTCAGCTCCATTCAGTTCAGTTGTCAACCCAATTTCTCTCTCTCATAAAATATTCAATTCCATTCAGTTCAGTTCAGTTGATTTCAGTTAATGTAAACAGGCTATTTAGTGTTACTACTTATCAAATATCAAAAATAAAAATTGTTTTTTGACGGAACCATCAATTTTAACTACTCGTAAATTATTTACAGTTGTCGGCGAATCAACATTGAATAAAATCGATAAAAAAAAATTACTTGTACAGAGAAAAGTCCACGCATCAATATAAGTCAAGTCAAGTCAAGTCAAGTCAATCTCTAATCTTCTATGCATATATAAATGCAGTATTTATTTTTCATATATATATATAATTATATATAAATATAGAATAAATGCAATATTGATGCTATAATATATATAGAATCCAAGTCTCGCATAAAGTGTTATATTTTATGCCGTAACTCCAGTAATAATAGTACGTAATGAAGACCGTTTGCTATGTAATGTTCATTCGAATAATTGAATAATAATCTCTGAATCTCATTCGTTCCCTTGATTATTATTTATCAGATACATAAATAACCACAAATAAATATTATTCATTTCTTTTTGGAAAAATATAATTAAATTGTTAGAATATAATGTAGAGATTAGGAAAATATATCATTTAATTTTCAATATTTTCCATGTTTTTAGATATGATCTCGTGAATAATATACTTTGTAATATAATTTGGTAGATCATTAATTTTAAATATTTATTTTTTGACGAGAATTTTATATATTATGTCGAGTGATTTTATTAGCGAATATAGTTTCTATGTTTATCTACATATAATACTTAAAAATTCATAAATAAAACGACAAAAGTAGACCTAAAACCTAACCGTCAAAACCTAGAATTTTCTTATATGTTCCATTTTCGACAGCATCTAATTAACGACATAAATTATTTGGAACATATAATATAAGCACATGTAATATATATTCTACTCGTATAAAAAAAAAACCAACTTAAAGATGCTTTTTCATCACTTGCATAGTTTAAATAGCACAATCTACTCTATGTATTTCATTGTCAATAACTGGTCAACAGTAAAGTGTGTACAAGCTCTTATACTACTACACGCTCTTTTAATAAGAATTCAATTCAATTCAATTGCTAATATGATTAGCTTAGAGATATAACAAAGCATAGTAGCAACCGTGCCACTCTACGTGGCGCTACTACTTGGCTACTTGTCAAGTGTGGCGCCTATTAAGCCGAGCAATGCGACGCCATCAACCGCTCGTGTCTACTTTACCCTCCTCTTTTCAATTTAAGATTCACCGCACACAGCAACCCCTTTAAATGGAACTACAAGTTCCTAGCCGCTGATGCCTTGTCTAAGGTCATCATAGTCGCGGCCTAGCCATTTTGGGCTAAGTGTAGCACTAAGGCAGTTTACGGTTGGTCTATTACTATTTTTCATTGACTACTTTAACAAATTGCTCTGTCGTTGGGTGCCCTTGCTAGGGCCATGTATGTCCTATGGTGTAGACCTAGTTGTTCAATTTTCGTCACTCAAGCTATAATTTGGCTTACCGTGTGTGTTCGTGCTTGAATTTCGTCAATCTAGGACCGAATTCCTAGTGTGTGGATTTTGGTAGTAGTCATGTAGTGAAGATCCTTCCAAGTTGTTCATTCCGACTTGGGAGTGATCGGAGAGATTGGAAGGAAATTCGACAATGATGGTGCGGATATAGTTAGTAGACATCGTTGTGGCAGTTGATGAAGGCGGTTTGGGATTAAACGCTTTCGAATCCCATTCTTATTCTTGCATTGTAGGCATTGCTTGGGCGTCGTTCGCTAGCAGGTTGTATCATAATACTATCATTTTATTTATAAATTTTTTTAATAGAAAAGTAAACGAGTTACAATGGTTAGGACATCTTCCGTTCATTAAGTTTTTTTTTTTCCTTGGATTTCCTCATTATTAATTCTTCCATTGCATTTTTTCAAGTCAGTTACAATTAATTCTAACACAGATTCGTATTGATTAAAATGTTGTATTCCTACAATATATTCAGATTCTCTTAATACACACTGCAAATGTGTTATTCCTTTCTCTCATTTTTCATTAAAAAGTGGGTATTTGATTTATTTTTTTTAAATGAAAGGGGGTTCTGGTATATATGACAATTTTTTACAACCTTATATTTGAAAGAAAAATATTTAATTCTTTGTTAGGGTGTGGTTTAATTAATGTTAATGCTACTCTGAGTTTAGAGTGAGGGTAGCTTGTTAGATGTCTTCTCTCGGTTCTAGGAAATCCTGAGATCGATTTTATCCGACTTTGTGTCTCCTAAAGTCCTGAACACACAAAAAATGTATTATGCTACTCTAATTTGATTTATTTTTGTTATATAGGTTCAATATTCAATTGCCAAGCGTTGTTGATGGTTCTATACTCATTATGTGACAAGCAGGAAATGGCACTGCTATGTTTAGTATGGGTAAGCTCAATTTGTTTCATTGGGACATTTCCGTGTGTCATAATATGTTTAATAGTGACCTTTAAAGATCGGATAACTGTTGTTGAATCGCGTAAATACAACAGTTATTTTAGTTTCAAACAAATAAATGAACAAAAAATATGTCATCAAAATATGCATAACTAAATTTCTAAGCTAAGCATGAGCATTATTGAGAATTGAGATGCATGGTTTTGATAATGTTGCTATATTTGGGAYGAATTGAAGGCATGTTCATGGCATTGCAAGAGAAGATAATCGCGTGCGGACCAAGGCTCGCCATATTCGCGATGATCTTGAAGTTTGCAGCTGGCCCTGCTGCAATGGCTATATCTTCCATTCTTATCGGTTTGCACGGCGATGTTCTACGCGTAGCCATCATCCAGGTACATATATATACTACGTAGTACGTATCATCCTTATTTTTCGTTACAGTCCATTAATTGTACGTGCAAGTGTAAGTTGTAGTCTCACGTCAAGATTGATGACCTAGCCTATAGACATTAGGCCATATGTTTAATAAAAGTCGAGTCTTGAAAATCGAAAACCAAGCCAAAACGTGCAAATTTTCGTGCTGCRTTTTACTAATAAGAAATTTTCGTTCGATGTTCAGGCAGCAATTCCACAATCTATCACGTCCTTCATTTATGCAAAGGAGTATGGACTACATGCAGATGTCCTCAGTACTGCGTAAGTTTGTTAATTTCGCAATCTGAAACAAAACATTTTACGTACACTTCTATAATTCAATTCACTTTTTTCAATTCCCAAAATTTACGCAAAATATATAGTGCTTCATATGTTTCAAATTAGTCGTAACTTGTAAGTTGTAACAACGAACGAAACATTTTATTTCTATGTTGCAGTTGCATGAATCAAAATTGAATGTGGATGAAATGTTAACAATTATGTTATCTGAATGAGGTTCAACGTGTTTCGAAACATGCATTACATTAGTATAAATTATAGAATGAGTTAGTGTGTTTTTTCCATTACATTAGTTAAAGCAAAGAATATACTTCATGAGCAACATGATATGTGTTGCATAAAAATTAGCAACCGTCCAATAGTATAAATTATCAAATTCATCACTAAATTAAATATCCGCGTACATATTCTATTGCACATTATATTCCCTTTGTCTCATAAATCGCAAGTACATCTATAGCACACATGCGTTAGCATAAGCATTATATGCACGAATATATACATTCTTTTTAATTGTCTAAATATAACTTGTCGGAATTTATATATTTGTAAATAAAATTCCATTTTTTAATAAATATTTTTTAAAAAAAATAAATAAATAACATAGCATTAATTTTTTGCATTCTTTCCTAACCTTAATCAGCAAATGTAATTTGTATTGCAGGGTGATATTCGGAATGATGGCATCACTTCAATTTTGATTGCTTATTATGCAACTCTACAATCTTTGCATTCTTTGTAGTGAAATTCATTCATTTGTACCAATTAATACGGATGCAATTTTCGGCTTTTGAGAAAATATAATTGAATATATTAAAATCTTGGATTAATAAAAAATTTAAAACATTTTGGCATATGTTAAGGAACATCCAAAATTCTTTTTTGGTTTTTTGCTGCTATATAAATTTGATTAGCGGAGTTGCTAAACGATACTTCCAAAACATACACTTGATGTACATCTTATATAATAATTTCATTTGATATTATTGAAATTGTAATGAATTTCATCTCAATTATATGTAGAAGATGAAAGATTTCAATTACATGTATGTACGTTGTGATTATATAATTGATGAATTATAACTTCTTTCAAGAGTACACATGTATTTGTATATAACGAAGTATATAATGCTGTGAAATTTTGACATCATTCTAAATCATAATTAGGGAATCGGATTTCTTAATTACTCCATTTGAGGAACATCGTTCTAAAACAACTTTGATCTTCAATTGTAGCTTCAAAAAACCTTGTGTGAGATTGACATTGCAAGATAGATGTTAAACTCTCATATCAATATAAAGTACCTCAATGTCACTATGAAAATGCATATGGATTATGGAAGAGTCTTTGGGTTTATGCAACCTTCTAAATGTTTTCTTCATTAATTTATTCGCTATTTATTTTTGGTCTTTGGGTCAGTTTTATCTTGAAAACCCCCCCTTTTTTTTTTTTTTTTGTGCTCATGTCAGTTTAAAAACCTTCACGAAACTTATACTCATATTTTTTTGGTCTTTCAAAGTCATAAAGACATGATAAGAATCGTTTTAAGACTTTAATAATCGATAAATAGCAAAAAAAAAAAAAAACTATAATTGTAGGACTTCTATTCAATTCCTTAATTAATTTTCATTCAAAATGAGCAAATAGATGATCTACGATATATACGAAGTATCTCATGTCTTTCGCGTAGCTAGAAAAAGAAATTAAAATAATCAATTATATTGGTTTGATAAGGCCAAAAGGCCAAAAGTAAAGCTCAACCCTATCATCAGCCCTAAAATTTACATTTCCAGTAGTCCAAAACTTAATCATATCATCGCCTAGGAAGTATGAACCCTTTGAGATCAAACGTTTCAACATTTTGAAAAATTGTCTTTCAATACAATAATTCTCTGTCGTTTCACTCTATATTTTAAAGCCCATTTAAGTTGAGTTTTATTTTTATGAAATTTCAAAGGTATTTGGTTGTTTGTAATTAAGAAAATTAATAATTTTTCTCATTTAAGTCTTAAAATTTTATTTTTTAAAATGTTTCTTCATTTCTTGTTTTTTCTGAATTAACGCTTCCCATTTTATAAACTCTTGCTATATTCGTGCTATCTATTCTCCTTTCATAATTCACCTCTACCAAACAATAGAACAACAAATGTGCTTCAAGTTCGGAAAATTCCTAGGCAATACATTGAATTTTCAAAAATTGGAAATTTAATGACATTTTAGTACTAATAAAATCAAAAAAATAAATGACAATATTGTAAATAAAATATTTTATATATTTAATTATTTACTAAAATGTCTTGACTAGGCATATCTCAATCCGGAAAATTCAATAGAAGAGCCATGCCATCACCTTGATTCTATTTTTCCGGAATCATGAGTAACCAAACAACTCTTAGAGCAATGGTAACAATGAGGAAGTTTTCCTCTCCTCACTACTCTCTCTCCTAATTTCTCTCTCTTCCCACTCAATTTTTCCTCATCTAAAGTTTTTTCTCCATAACAATGAGCAAAAAAAAGTTTCCTCAATACTCTCTCCTACTTTTTCCTATACCCCACCATATTTATACATCATCTTTAATCTTTTTCCCACTTCAATTTATATAAATATTAACATATTGTGATTAACAATATTTTGTAATTAATTGATTAATTAACGTAGTAATTAAATAAATTAGTAAATTATTAATCGTAATTATTAATTTAATTAAATTACTTGGTTTTTGAATAATGAATTTAATTAAAAAAAATTAATAAAAGTTCTGGAAAATAGTAAGAATTGAGGTAGTGTACAATTTTTATACGTTACACTAAATTAAGTTTCAATCATCGGAAATGACGTAATTATTTTCGTCACAAAATGTCTGATTTTTATTAAAAACAACAATAATACAAGAAGACCAAACACCAACATCGCATTATTGAAAGCACAGATTTCTTAAACAAAATACGAATGTAATTGAAAAAACATCTAAAGGTAAGCGTACAAATATGAATGTTATTGAAAAATATTTGTTGATTTGAGAATTACCTTAGACAATTTGGAGATTTAGCTGAACCAAAATTGGAGGAAATAACAGATAATTTAATTATGTGAATTTCTGAAAGTGTATCCAAAATATAGCAAATGGGTGTATTTATAGAGGAGGAAAATATGGTTGGTAATTTTTGTTTTTTTTAATGCCGAATCCTATTTTTAAAATTAACCGTTTTGAGTATTAGAGCTGGAAATCTGATTGGTTGAATTTAAATTGCCATGTGCCGCGTGGTCACACTGCGCGAGGCTTGCTGACTGGCGTGGAGGCGGTTAAGTGTAGTGTTTTTTTTGCTACCACACGTGCCAAACGACGCGTTTTGGGCTGGTCAGTTCACCCATTACCCAAACGGCGTCGTTTTGGGGTTGCTATGAGCAAAAAAAATTATTTTCGACAGCACAGCTGTGGGCCCACAAGTATTGTGCTTTATCATTCTCCTCTTCCAACGATCAAAAACCACGAGGAATCAACATTGAGGAAGGATTTCCTCTTTGTTACTGATCTTGAGGAGGATTACATTTTATTTTTGAGGAACATTTCCCATTACTACCAATGCCTTATTAGTATCTTTGGTGCATATAAAAAAATCAAGTAAATTAATAAGGGCCAATATAAACAATAATACGAAGTACAGCTTTATTATTTATTTCATCTTTCAATTACTTGTCTCATATTTTTTTGTAGTCAAGTATGAAACTTTGTTCCAAGTTTTGAACAAATCTATAACGTATAAAATGGTGAAATGTATATTTTGTTAGTTCTATCTAAATTTGTAATTTTTTAAGATATTCAATTTGAGTTTAACATAGGGAGCAAAAAACAGGGAGTAATATTTAATGGAAAAAAAGCTATAATACAGTTCTAAGGCTACATATAAGAGGTCATAAATAGAAAGTTAAAAAAAAATTAACATTAATTACTCCTCCGTTCCACGAGTTCCTGCCTACTCCCTCATTTGGACGTTCCATGAAGATCCTGTCACTTCCACTTTACTCCATATAAGAAATCTTATATATTTTTTAATTGTGGTGGTCCACCATGTGAACTCATTCTTCCACTGCAACACACTCATATATATTAAACAATACATTTTATTTGTTTCCTCCTCCCACAAATCTACTTTATACCCCCTTCCCTTATTATATATTTCCAAATTTTTGCCCCAAATAGTATTGGCATGAACTCTCATGAAACGGAGGGAGTACATTGATTTATGTGTAAGTTTTTTCATAAAATGTGTAAAATAATACTAATTTGGAAACATCTTTAATGCTTATATGCAGCTCTAAAAGCTGTATATAGCATTCCCATATTTAATTGAATAAAAAACATTTTAAAATTTAAATAAATAAAAAAACATTAATAATTTTAATTTTTACATTAAATAATAAAAAACATTTTTTTTAGGAGAAATAAATAAAAATACTAATAATAAGAGGACGTGATTAGTGGGAACTTCAATTTTTCAATGAATCAAAACATTGAAAACAGCCATGGTGGCCCCACATTCACACAAGAAAAGTTCAAACTCTTTTCGTTGATTGATGATCATAACTTTTCATCATCACAAGAATTATCTCATCAAACACGTTGATTTTCGTAATAAATTTATAAAATTGAAGAACTTTATCACTATTTATTTATTTACAAACACCCAAATAATAAGTTCTCTTGGACAGTTGTACTACTGATCATTTGATTAAATTGACTGTTACTCCCATTTTAAATTAGAATTTCAAACATTTGAGTGATATTCAGTATATTCACTGATATACTCTACTGTTGTTTTAATCTGTAATTGCTTCAAGTGCAGCCAATGATGATTCAGACTAACACACTTAACAGAATTACAGGTATGAATCCCACAACACTATCTTTGTCGCACACAAAATGTACATTAATAACAGTATGTAGCAGAATAAATTACAAGTAAACTAAAAAAATATTCCTTTGTCATAAAAATTCAATCTTTGTATTTAGTAAACGAAAACAGAAAGAAATCAATTTTGTTTCCTTAAAAGCTATTTTTGGATGTTAATGAAAAACAATCATGTCCCTTGTTCTTCGGTTTCCATTTTTGCTCTATTATCATCAATGTTTCTTACCAAAAACAATTGATCTTTTTCTCTCATTCTCCGTATTAAAGTTTTGCATCTTTAATTGATTTTTTTCCCTTCCTTTTTAGTGGGGTTTCCTTTTTAATCGATGAAATTTTATTTGAAGGTGACAATTGGTGCTCTTATTCTGGGGTTGGTGTAACAGATTGAAATATTGGTTTTTTTGTTCAGAAAAAGGAGTTTCTGAATTTAAATTGGTTGTTAAAGGCGAACATGGCTGCCAAAACGTAAGTACTTTGTTAATATTCTTTTAATATCATTAATCTTCACTGTAATCTTGTTTAATTTTTTAATCATTCTATTTGTTTGCAAAAAAACCTATGTTAAAGTTCATATCTGCACGTGGGTAAGAGATGTTTTTGCTGGATTGTTCGTATGTTGTAGTATAATGTGATTGCTTAGGAGCAATCTTCTATTGTTATTGATTGTTTTGTGTTACGCAATTGATTATTTCAATAAGTAGTGATTTTTGTTTAATAAAATTGGAATTGGGATTATTGTGTTGTTTTTTATTGGATGCATGATTTTGTGCACACTTTCACTAGTATGAATGTCATATGATCAAGAAAAGCTGCCATTTGTGTGGTTCATTATTAGAATTTGCATTTTGCAGAAATTATCAGACTAATTTTCCTTTATGTCAAATGTTTAGTTGTTTACCATAATTAGTGAAGTTTACCAGGCAATTATATAAAAGCTTCAACAAAATGAATTTGTTAATGAGATTAGAATGAGCTCACTTTAAGGGGAATTTGGGTTTTGTGTTTATGTTAGACATCTTTATATGATGATAAGTTCAGTTTGTTTTCACCAATGCAGTGACAACCCTGAATCCCTGATACATAAGAGGTGTATTTAGGTGTGTTAGCTGTTAGGGACATGAAATTATTCATTTCTACGATGTAAGTACCTCCTTACCAATTGGGGGTGAGCTGAATGAGGCATTGCATTTGAGAGCTTATCGAAGCAGTGGTTCGTCCTTAATTACCACTTGGGATGAGCTGATGAGCATATCGTTAGAGAGCTCATCGAAGCAGTAGTTCATCCTTACCACTCTGGATGAGCTAATGAGGCATCGTTAGAGAGCTTTACCGACAGTAGTTTTATGATACGATATCAGCATGCTGGTCCCCTTTATCTGTTTTTAGATGTTGCGAGTCTGTGACTTCATTGGCAGCACATAATCTTTAGACGCGTCTACGGTTGTGTGCAGAGTGCAACTGGTAACTGTACGCATTAAATTCAGGAGAGGCTCTCCCCCTTTGATGAGTGGGTGCCCATACAGGATCAGTAAATCAGTGTGACTTGGATTCTTTCGTCCAAATGAGATATGTTCTGAAGCAGCTAACCACTTACCCTTGAGCAGAACCTATTATCTACACCTCAGGCATTAGTGTTGGATGATACAAAGCATAACCTTGTATAGATAATGAAAAATTCTTAGGCAAATCTTCAGCTAGCCTCACTTTTTTGGTCTTAGCGCAATCCTTAAGCATAACCTTTTATAGATACTAAAATTGTTATTGACTAATTAATTTGTGTCTTAGTACTCACCTACGTCCTTCTACTTTAGTACAAAACATTCAATAATTAATGTAATGGAGAAAATTTGCTTGTTATGTTGTTTTACTCATTAGGGATGGTATTTTAAACTTCTTCAGTTAAGTACTAGATGTGTTCGATGTCAACAATACTACTAGCAAATCTCCAAGTTTATCAGAGCACAATGACATAAGCTTTCTTTTCTTTTCACCCATGAGAAGATGATGATATAATCGTGATATTTTCAATGCCAGGTTGCTGTATTTGATATAAAAATCCGAAGATCATGTATCTGCAGTGCTTGTCAAGTAGCTTCTGCACTCATGCTAATTTACGTGATAGGAAGTTGTTTTATTTAACCGGTTTACAGACAGGGTATGTTCTGAACTTACGGGTGGACATATTGCATTATCTTATATATTGTGCTTGTAACTTGAACTCTTGCTGCTTTCTTGTAGTTTTACAGAGATTTTGTGCTGCTACGCATAGTAACCTTGTTTTCCATGTAGGATACTCCAAAAACATCATTAACTGGAAGTATGGGCATATCGCTTGACGATTCATGTGAGGTCTGTTTTCATTCCCTTCATTACAGACGAAGGTTGCCTTTCATCTCATGTTATTTCCTTTTCGTTTTAGAATCAGTGCAGGCCTCGTGAGAAGTGATCATTACCTCAGGTATAAGTCGCAAAGCATTCTAACTTGGAATTGCGACCTCTATGGGGCCTTCCAGAGGTAAATTTGGCTTCCTTTTGCTTACCTGATAAACTTTCATGTTCTCAATCTTTGGTGAATGTGGGATTATAATTTCGCATTGTTCTGAAAGGTGATCAATGTGTCGTTCTATTGAACAGAAAAGCAACTCTTCACTGAGTCTGGCTGCACTTGCTGTTGGGTTAAGCAAACTCTCCTTGTGAATGCAATGGTTAACAGGTAAATTATCTACTAGACTACAACTGTGAGCTTCACTCAAACAGTGGTAGCATTTACGCTATACATGACCTGCACACATATGTATCTTTTATCTTGGCTTTGCAGTTTCTCAAGGGGTTTTTCAGTTATGCTTTTCATATGATGTAACGTTAATTCAAATGAAACGTTTGGTGGAATGATCGCGGTCATACATGTACTGCAATCAATCAACTAAATGGTATCAACCCTTCTCTTTCCAAGCTCTTCTTGTTTATATATTGAGTTATGTTTATAATCATCATGTACCTTGCAGTATCAAGGTAAGGAGACATATAGTGTAGCGAATATCAGATTAAATGCATATGTTTGACTTGATCAGGCCATTTTATGATGATTAGGTGTTTTGCAAAGCGATTTATGCACCCAGATGTAGTTGCTGCCTATCGAGTATATTTTTCCTTTGGGATGAAGACCTTGGAGTAGTATAACTTTGAATCCATTACGGTAGGCACCTGTTCTGCACTCTGAGCATGAAATATTTTTCATTTAATTTTTGTATAGTTAATGTGTTATGTTTGTTTCATAAACTGAGCTGAAGCTAATAGTATCCAAGTTCAGTTAGAAGTAACTTTTGGTCCATATATTAATTTGTAGGTATGTGTTATATGTTAAAGAGGAGGGGCTTGAAATCTCCCAGCCAGCTCTTGATGGAAAAAATCAGAGGTGCATCACCCAGATCACAGCCCGGGTAGGAGAAACAGAGTTCACAGTTATTATCGACGCTCCATATTTTTTGTTGCTTATTTGTTTTTGCCTGCAACCTGCTATTTATAAGATATATCCTCCTCTAGTCCTCTATTGATTTTGGAATCTGTTTAGTGTTTACTCACTTTGGAGCTGTAAACTCACCTGCTAGTGAAGAGCTCTTAACTTACATACACATCTGTTCTTGTTTTGGTACTTGTATGTTAATGTTTTGCTTTGTAGGAGGACATACAAAGCATGATGAGTGTGACGATGACAGCACAGGGCCTCCTTGTACCGGGTAAATCTCTCTCCTTTAAGTTTACGAGTGCAAGTTACCAGAGGAAAAGAATGTAGCAAATTTGGGAGAAAAGGATGATAAAACATGAATAAATGCATGAATATATAATTAGACTATAAGCATATACTTAACAAGCATAATAACAAGAATCTTGGTGGCAGATGGATTGAAGTCATGGGCTCCAGTTTTTTCACGACCAAGCATGGCGTTGTGTATGGTCAAATGATTCAGGTATATTATTGTCTATAGCTCAATAGTCGTGTCCCATCTATTGTTGATTCTTTCGTTTTCTCCTGGTGTTGGGATTGCCTTGAGGTGTGATCACTCTATCTCAACAGATCATATACTCCCATGTGTGGTGACTCGTTTTCTCTAAGTCTGATCATGCCAGTGTCTAAGTGTCTTGTACTTGGGTTTTAAGAATTCGCAACACTCTGGCGTAGAGGCTTTAAGATCTTTTCATACTACAATTCCAAATATGATGCCAAAACATTATCACATTCTTGTTTGCAGAATGACTTGATTCATGCTTGGGGTTTGGACATGCAAGCTCGGATATTGTGCCACGGCAAGCTCACGATGACTGTACTGCCACGCTGTTTTCTGCACGTTTCCTACAATCGATTTAACTAGTTTTTTTTTTTTGGTTTACACAGGGTGATCGCACCAAAAACATCGGGGTGTTGATGCTGATATGTGATTCATCATGGCCTACCTACGCTAGGAGAGCCATCTGGGAAAAAGGTTAGAAATAGTTCTAAACTTCTAATGCAGCCAAGTACGCAATGTCTTCTTTCAAAGGAATCTAACCATTTTTTCGGGTTTCTCCTTGCAGCTCAGACTTCATGTCCTTGACAAGCGGGTTTGAAGTAAGTCTTTTTGCTGATCATATGTTTCGCTCTATCATGTTACAGCCTAAAGTTGGTGCAAAACATATAGAAAACATGAAAATTCTGATGACATTATCAAATTTCAAAATGCATTAAACACCTTAAACTTCTCAGGTGAGGAGAACAATCGTACAACGAGTACAAAGTCTTCAGAAGGCGGTGGCAAAAGCTGCCTCAGCGATGAATGTTGGTACGGATCCTTATCCGGAGCCATTGAAGCCAATTTACGGTAGCAAGTAGAGGGTAAAGAGAGCTATGCGCAGATCAACGAATATACTCGGTTTATAGATACTGTAATATTTACAGAAATGAAGTCGGTAAACTTGTGCACAGGAAACCATTCTTTTGTACAGAAGAGTTTTGTATACAACATTGAATATCACAATACATTGGTTTGAGTTAAGTAACAACCATTATATGTAATGTTATAACAAGTATACAACTTTGAGTTCATCATGATAATGATTTTCTGGCCATTTGACATGTCATGCTCATACATGACCATTTTACGGTACCCTTCAAGACATTGCGAAATCACACCCATCCAATGTCAACCTCCAAATCGGAAAATCGGGTATTGGGTTATAGACCCCCATTTTGAGTAAAGATGACGGGTTACAATTCTTACAAGTGAGTTAGTACAACTTGATCTACCTCGAAATCACATGTCGTGTCAATACGACACTTGGTACTCATTTTTTAACAAAACTTTCTTTCCGACTAAATGACCGAGTTGGATACTAAGACACACTTATCCGGAGACGCTTAATCCAGCCAACCAGGTGTGGGTAACATATAAGACATCTACTTACCAGACATCATACTGATCTCTAAAAAGTATGGAACAATATTGTGATGTATTTACTTATTTGTCCAACCCATAATGGAGTAGATCACTGAAAGGTCAAATTAATAAATACTGTACTTGTGTAGACTGAGCAAATATTAACTTCAGGTAATATATGAATATGACCCTTAAACTGGTGTGCTAAAAAGTCAACACTAGATATTAACAGCCTCCAATGACAGAAGAAGAAAACAGGGACTTGTGTACTATTTCACTAATAATAATATAATAATGACTTTGAAACTTTTTTTTTATTTCCACTTAAATTTTAACAATTGGCTTGCTAAATCACAAGATAATGAACATTGAACAACCCTACTTTTGATCCTAAAATGGAATGTATTGGACCATTGGTTTACTAAGTTGAATTTTTGGATTTATTTGTGATGTTTTTCTTGTCATTACATACAAAGATCATGTGTTGATCAACAGTCCATATCCTAAACCAAAACAGTCACAAAGAAAAAGCTCAGATTGGATAGAGAGTATATATGGTCCATGCCCATTGAACAATGTGTGCTGGGGCGTAGAACTCTATCGCATGGTGATCCTCGCGGCTGCCATTGAGTCCTGCGCCCCATGATGGTCGAGTGTCGAGATAAGTGTTTATATTTGAAAAATGAGATAAGTGTAGATAATTCCTATTCCTATTTATCTAATAAAATAAAAAATAAGATAATTATTTATATATATTTGGAAAAATATTTTCTTTGGATGAAATGCATGTGTACGTTGCAAAGTATGGTGTACATTAATGAAGAGATTGCAACGAAAGAAGCAGACGAATTAAGGAATTTGGTGTATACTTGTACATGCTTATTCAAGAAATAACTCAACTTTAATTCTCAACAAACTCACTCAACTTCCACCCACTTCAAACAATTGTAATATGAATTTTTTTTGAGGCTATCCTCTTTTATCTTTCTTTTCAAATCTTTCGAATTTCAACTCTATTTTCTTTACCTATTTTTACAAGTAATAAATTATAACAATGTAAATGTACTCCATAATTTTTGTCGATTTATTATTTCCATTGTATACACTTACTCATTCGCATGATTTTGATATGCATTATACGAGAAGTAATTTTAAAACGCCACTAATTTGGCGGCTTAAACTTGTAATAATTGTATCTGGGTCACCCTGTGGTCCTAAGACATTATGTTTGGATCATGATCAAAGACTTTTGAATGCCTATTGGAGTAGCCGATTGAGAGTGAAGATTGCACATTGACACAGATAAGGCTATGGTGATAAAAAAAAATAAAGAATTTCGAAATTATTCTGGATAATTAGTGAATAGTACAAATGATTACGAGTAACAATTTTACAATAATTTATTTCTTATCCTATATTTTCTTATACAAAAGTCGATATTTTTATAAAATGCCACATAATTTTGAATTCATTAGCAGCCACCTAAGATCGGGCTCATTAATTTAGAGGTAGTTTCATACAATTAAAACGGTCACATAGGCTTAAGCCGCTTAGGTTAGTTAGTTAGTTACCCACAAGACTTACGGTAAAGAGCACTTCTCAAGCATGGAAAAAACTATCACATTGCAATAATATGGTAAAATGATTTTGCTCATTTTCAATTTTCCACGATAACATGATTTTGCCTCATAATCACTAAATTGAAATGAGCAAATTTTTTACATTTGGAGGGGACCTATTAATCATGACCGGTGATACAACGCACATCCTCTACTTTACCACGAGAATGAATTGGGTACAAAGTTACACACATTGTGAGGATTTAGAATCATCACTCAAAAACAATCTTCTATTGAAGAACAGCTTGATGGAGACTAACTTGTYGTCACCAAGTTGTTTTACAAGATTATTCCTCTTACTTGCAGGAGAAAAGGGGAGGTATTGTTTGATTTATAGTGGTACAAATTCTTATGCTATAATTTACAATTTTACAGCTACTATMAAGTTAAATAGTTACATCCATGACTTTTCCCTATAATTATATAAAGTACATAAAGATATAGGGAATTGTTACATGCACTCCCATTTTGTTATAGACACTTCACTGAGAATACAATTACCAATGCTCTTCCGAGGGGATGTAACTGGGGCGAATTTTGTCTTTCTCATCCACATCCCCGCCTCAATTTTTCATCCCCGCCCCCATTAACTTAACTTTAAAAAAAATCATCCCCGCCCCACCACCCACTTGGGCCTCATATCCACCTAATCCTTGCCCCAAAATCACCTAAAAATATTTTTGCATTGGTTAAAATTTTAATTATTTGCACAAAAATTTAACCTAAAGAAACAATATTTAAAAAATAATTATAAACTTATGATTTTTTAAATATTAATAGTTATAAAGGTGATATCAAATGTTTAAATATAAATTATTTAAATTTATATTCTACAAGTGGGGATGGGGCAGGGATGGGAATGAGAATGGGATAGCCTAAAAACCATCCCCATGATGGGTACAATTTTAATCTCCATCCTTGTCCCGCCACCCACCAAATTGAGATCCATCTACGCCCCGATGAGGTGGGGCCCGCCCAACTTGCATCCCTACTCTTCCCTCGTGAAAGTGTGCTTATAACAATTTAGAATGTGCGTATAACAAGTCCCAAAGATTTAGTGTAAATACATTTTGTCTGATATTCCACACTAGAGACWGTGAGTCAAGGAATTACATGTGGTAATAAGATAGGTAGGGTAACCAACTATTTAAAAGAGAACATCATTAATGCCATAGTAATAGTTGTACCTCTATTTTTATAGAATGTTTGGTTTCTTAGACATTTCAGGCTTTCAGCTATGTTCTTCTCATCGAAATGTAGTGTATAACTGAACTAAAACAAATCGAAATGATCTTATATGAACTGAACTGAAAATAAGTCGGTCAAAAGATTGTTAGTAGTATCCAATTCAACCTATCTAAAAGATTGTTGTTGAAGCAAAGCTCACTTCCCTAACAAGCTAAATGGCTAAAGTGTGACAACCCTTGTCAAAAGG
>SNQN01007367.1:0-33740 GCA_008642245.1 Bassia scoparia | reverse complement strand
TGCCCCGCTCCAAGTGTTGGCCCGTAGGGCCCATGCGGCATGGTAGGTGTGTGTAATTGTACTTATGTTGTGCCCTTTTAGTGCCTTGTATGTGGGCAAGTTGTACTGCCCAATTGTGTGTGGGCAAGGCTTAGTGCCCACAAGACCTTGTATGTGGGCAAAGGCATAGTGCCCACGAGGCCATGTGTAGGCAAGTCATGGTGTTAGAGTTCCCACTAGGGCTTGTGTTTGGGCAAGTCATGGTGTCACAATGCCCATGGGGGCTTGTGTTGGGGCAAGGCATAGCTCCCACGGGGCCATGCGTGGGCAAGTGATGGTGTCATAGTGTGCCCATGGTGCCATGTGTGGGCAAGTGATGGTGTCATAGTGTGCCCACGGGGCCTTGTGTGGGTAAGGCATGGTGCCCATGGGGGCCTTGTGTGTGCAAGTGATAGTGTGGCCATGTGTGGGCAAGTCATGGTGCCCATGGGGCCTTGTGTGTGGGCAAGGTATAGTTTCATGGTGTCATGTGTAGGCAAGTCATGGTGTCATGGTGCCTTGTGTGGGCAGGTCATGGTGTAATGGTGCCTTTGTGTGGGCAAGGACAAAGTGCTATGGGGTCATTTATGTGCAAGGACAAAGTGTCATGAGGCATTGTTTGGGCAAGGCATGGTGCCCAAGGGGCCTTTTTGTGTGGGCAGAGACTCTTATTATAGGTTCATATGATCATATGATGTACCAAAYTGTTAATTTGGGGCCTAGAATAGTCCATATGGGGGATTTTTGGGTRTGCCCACGACAAAGCGACATAACTTCAAAACGCTCGTAAAAGCCACTACACTTTGTATTTGGGGATGAAACCTGGCATGAGTCATCCCTCATCACCGTGAAGTTTTGGTATCTATTTCGYGCAAAGTTGAACCAGGTTACCGGAACGTCGTTTTTAGGTGGCAAACGTGGATTATCCATCACGAAAATTCAGTCTCCGGACCACTTTTAAGAAAAATTGCCGAAACACTTAACATTGGTTCATATGATCATATGACGTACCCTAGTGCTAATTTGGGGCCCGAAAGAGTCCATATGGAGGAATTTTAGTCCACGAAAGAAAAAAAACGACAAAGCGTCGAAACGCACGTAGGAGGCACGACGCTCATCATTTTGGGCCGAAACTTTTTCCGGGAGTCATCACTCATCACCCTCAATGTGTGGGAGAAGTTCTGGGCAAAACCGAGTCGGGTCACCGAAACGTCTATTTTTGAGCGGAAAACGTGAATTATCACGAAAATGAGTTCTCCAGACCAATTTCTGTCGACAAGGCCCAAAAGTTTAAGGTTGGTTCCCACAACCATAAAACGATGCCATGCAAAATTTGGGGGCAAAACGAGGTGGTTTCAAGGTGTTTCGATGGTCGCAAACATCACAAGCGACAAAACGTCGAAACGGCCGTTGGAGCGACGCCACTCGGCATTTGGGGCCGAAACTCGTCCATTAGTCCCCCCTCCCCCCGTCACCCTCAAGGTGTGGGAGAAATTTGGTCCAAAACGAAGACGGTCACCATAACGGCCGAAAAACAAGGTGCACACTTTTTCCGGCCGCCCGAGACTCGGTGGGCAAATGACCCCGGATTACGGCAGGAGGTCCGCGGCATCAAGTCGAGTCACTGTTGTGCGAAATGTCAAGGTAAAACAAGCCCCGAAAGGCATGTTTCCAAAGGAAACGCCATCCCTCTGCGTACGAGGGTCGTTGAAATAACGAGACCCCGTAATTTTTCAGGGCCCACACCCCGAAACGTAAGGTGGGTTAGACAGTTGTGTTGGTATGATTTTTTTATTTTTTGGGCATTTTTCCCAAATTGGAATAAGTACAATCTAAATCCCTTAACGAGGATCCATTGGAGGGCAAGTGTGGTGCCAGCAGTCGCGGTAATTCCAGCTRCAATAACGTAAATTTAAGTTGTTGCAGTTAAAAAGCTCGTAGTTGGACCTTGGGGTGGTACAACCGGTCCGCCACACGGTGTGCACCGGTCGTCACGCCTCTTTCGCCGGCGATACGCTCCTGTCCTTAATAGGGCGGGTCGTGCCTCCGGTACTATTACTTTGAAGAAATTAGAGTGCTCAAAGCAAGCCTATGCTCTATATACATTAGCGTGGGAAAACATCATAGGATTCTGGTCCTATTGTGTTGGCCTTCGGGATCGGACTAATGATTAACAAGGACAGTCAGGGGCATTCGTATTTCATAGTCACAGGTGAAATTCTTGGATTTATGAAAGACGAACAACTGCYAAAGCATTTCCAAGGATGTTTTCATTAATCAAGAACGAAAGTTGGGGGCTCGAAGACGATCAGATACCGTCCTAGTCTCAACCATAAACGATGRCGACCAGGGATTGTCGGATGTTACTTTTAGGACTCCGCCGGCACCTTATGAGAAATCCAAATTTTTTGGGTTCCGGGGGGAGTATGGTCGCAAGGCTGAAAGTTAAAGGAATTGACGGAAGGGCACCACCAGGAGTGGAGCCTGTGTCGTCCTCTCGATTTTGGTAGGTAGCGCGCGCTGTCACGGCGTGCTTCGGCACCTGCGCACTCCAAGCGTCGGCCTGCGGGGCCCCCATTAGGCTTGTCTTGAAACACGGACCAAGAAGTCTGACATGTGTGCGAGTCAACGGACTAGTAAACCCGTACGGCACAAGGAAGCTAACTGGCGGGATCCCCTTGTGGGTGCAACGCCGACAGACCTTGATCTTCTGAGAAGGGTTCGAGTGAGAGTATACCTATCGGGACCCGAAAGATGGTGAGCAATGCCTAAGCAGGGCGAAGCCAAAGGAAAATCTGGTGGAGACCCGAAGCGATACTAACGTGAAAATCATTCATCTAACTTGGGTATAGGGGCGAAAGACTAATCGAACCTCTAGTAGCTGGTTCCCTCCAAAGTTTCCCTCGGGATAGCACTCATCGGGGCCTGGCACTTGCTCCGACGGCCAAGTATAGGTCGCGCGCTTCGGCGCCATCCATTTTCGGGGCTAGTTGATTTGGCACGTGAGTAGTTACACACTCCTTAGCGAATTTCGACTTCCATGACCACCGTCCTGCTGTCTTAATCGACCAACACCCTTTGTGGGATCTAGGTTAGCACGCAATTGGGCACCATAACCCGGCTTCCGGTTCATCCCGCATCGCTAGTTCTACTTACCAAAAATGGCCAASTTACAGCTCTCGATTCCATGGCACGACTCAATCAAGCAGTCGTGCCATCCTACCTATTTTAAGTTTGAGAATAGGTCAAGGGAATTGCGCCCCCGATGCCTCTAATCATTGGCTTTACCTGATAGAACTCGCGTATGAGCTCTAGCTATCCTGAGGGAAACTTCGGAGGGAACCAACTACTAGACGGTTCGATTAGTATTTTGCCCCTATACCCAAGTCAGACGAATGATTTGCACGTCAGTATCGCTTTGGGCCTCCACCAAAGTTTCCTCTGGCTTCGCCCAGATCAGGCATAGTTCATTATCTATCAGGTCCCGACAGGTATGCTCTCACTTGAACCCTTCTCAGAAGATCAAGGTCGGTCGGCAATGCACCCACAAGGGGGATCCCGCCAGTCASCTTCCTTGCGTTGTACGGGTTTACTAGCCCATTAACTCACACACATGTCAGACTCCTGGGTCCGTGTTTCAAGACGGGCCGAATAGGGGGGCCCGTAGGCCGACGCCTAGAGCGCATAGGTACCAAAGCACGCCGTGACGGCAGGCYCTGACTACCACTATCGAGAGGACGACGCTCCCGGAWACCGAGGTTCAGCCACCCTCCCAATCCGCGTCGGTCCGKACCCCYAGCCGACGGACCGGCTTGTGACCGTTCCACATCCGACCAGGGCGCATCGCCGGCCCCCATCCGCTTCCCTCCCGACAATTTCAAGCACTCTTTGACTCTCTTTTTAAAGTCCTTTTCATCTTTCCCTCGCGGTACATGTTCTCTTTCGGCCTCTCGCCAATATTTAGCCTTGGACGGAATTTACCGCCTYCTTGAGGKTGTATCCCCAAACAACCCAACTCGACAACAGCGCCTCGTGGTGCGACAAGGTTCGGGCACGACGGGACTCTCACCCTCTCTCACACCCATTTCCAAGGGACTTGGTCCTAGTCCCTCGCAGAGGACGCTTCTTCAGACTACAATTCGGACAGCGAAGCCGCCCGATTTTAAAGCTGGGCTTTTCCTGGTTCGCTCGTCGTTACTAGGGGAATCCTTGTAAGTTTGTTTTCCTCCGCTTATTGATATGCTTAACTCAGCAATTAACATGTACTGCACGACACGAGATTGCATTCGAGGCCAAGGCCTTGTCTACCACCAATTGCCACAACAGTGCATAACCTGAGGCTCCTTTTTTAGGCRAACCACGCRCAGTGAGGCBCGGGAAGCCATCCTCCTCCCCCCATCCCACACGAGGGGGGTTGGGGGGAGACGCAATGTGTGACGCCCTTGCAGAACGTGCCCTCGGCCAAAAGGCTTCCGGCACAACTTGCATTCAAAGAATCGATGGTTCACGGGATTCTGCAATTCACACCAAGTATCGCATTTCGCTACATTCTTCATCGATGCGAGAGTTGAGATTTCCGTTGCCGAGAGTCGTTTTGGTATTAAACTGGACACACTGCATCCCCACGCCGGAGAACCGAGCTAGGTGCAAGCGCACACTGTATTGATGTTCCTTGGCACTCGAAGTGTTGGGGTTCGTTATTGTGCCCGAGGGACGCAACAATGGCACGCCCCCAGGCCATGGGGGAAGGGTCAACTCAACGAGTCAAGTCATCCCCCACCCCATGCATGTTAAACTTGTTCGCTAATCAATCTTCCGGGCAGGTTTCACAACAACTGAAATATACGCTATTGGAGCTGGAAGTACCGCGGCTGTTGGCACCAAACATGGCCTTTGATGGATCTTCTTTAAGGGATTTATATTGTACTCATTCCAATTATCAGACTCTATGAGCCCAGTATTGTTATTTATTGTCACTACCTCCCCGTGTCAGGATTTGGTAATTTGCGCGCCTGCTGCCTTCCCTGGATGTGGTAGCCGTTTCTCAGGCTCCCTCTCCGGAATCGAACCCTAATTCTCCGTCACCGTCACCACCATGGTAGGTGTCACYGCCTAATTTGAGACTAAGGACCGTGATGMCGCTAGCGCTTGCTAGCRWGCCAAACTCTCACACACAATGTAAAAACGAGGCTAACAAAAGAGAATTTACGCAAAGCCAACCGAATATTATTGATAGCAACCAAAATGTACAAGAGGGGGAGAGATATTGAGCAAAACGTGTGCCTTGGACATCCCCCAAGGTCACATATATATAGACAAATGGGCAGAGACAAGCCCCTACTGCCTGGGCGAAGTGACGCGTCGCTTCAGGCGACGATGTGTCACTCACACAATGACTACAGCATGCARTATRACGAAAAGGCACGAGTGACTAGACGCAACCCTTCGYGGGTCTGGCTGATGTATAATGCGCRAACTCAACCAGCCAAGCAACACAAGGCTTCGTGAACCAACGCAACCCTTGGCCAAGCCATGTCACTGATCCATGCAATCCTCAACCGCCCATCGTGCTTGTGCCACTTCAGCGCCCCATGCAATGCTTCCCATGTAGCCACGTCATGACCTTGCCCAGCAGCCTTYCTCTCTCACGTCCCATGCTCATGTCTCAACCAACGCCCATGTGAGGCACATGTGCGCCCATCGCACCACTTCAAGGTGTCGTTTCGCAAGTAAGCACCCAAACGCATCCTAGGCTCACAGCCCTTCCAAATAACCGACCATCCATACCACGAGGCATAGCCCGTAGCTTCATAGCACCATGCTACACCAAGGAACGCACACCCKAGCGTTCGCATACCAACGGGTCTCACAAGTACCGACAATCCCGAGCCAATCGTAACCTCGAGCACCCACCAATATGCTCATCGTGCCTAGCATTGCCCACACAAGTGCTAGGCACGCCCCTAGCCAAGGCCCATGGCCTAGGGGCCTTGCCCACGGGCGCCGCCCATGGCCAAYGGAGGGACCTTCCCCCTAAAGAGGTTAGATTAAATGAATGCTTCTGCTCCCAGAAGACACCTAATTCAGACTTTAGCCATACAGTCCGTACAGTTGCTCGAAACGTCAATAACTCGTTTCCCACGACCCTTAAGTATTCCATAGACTCTAAGTTAACATGCAAAGGACTTCTAGACCATACTTAGAATCCTTCATGTTCCGCTTAGTGCAAACATAGCATAGACTTGCGCCTTGTGGCACGCATAGCGCCCCAACGGCACTAGCGTCGCTCCCACACACGGCTCAACATAACTCGGACATGGTCACACCGTAAGGCTATTCCTACACACATAGGCAATAATCATGCCCGAAAGGCACCKCYCGTGCCTTAACCACACACATCGACCATCGATCGTGTCCAAGGCTTACCAATTCRGACCTCGGAATTTCGGGGTCTTACAGTAGGCCACTATCCTACCATCGAAAGTTGATAGGGCAGAAATTTGAATCGTGTGTCGCRAGTGCAAAGTCGTGCGATCCGTTYAGTTATCATGAATCATCAGAGCAATGGGCAGAGCCTGCGTTGATCTTTTATCTAATAAATGCATCCCTTCCAGAAGTCGAGGTTTGTTGCAAGTATTAGCTCTAGATTAACTACGGTTATCCGAGTAGCAGGTACCATCAAACAAACTATGACTGATTTAATGAGCCATTCGCAGTTTCATAGTCTAAATTAGTTCATATTTACACGTGCATGGCTTAATCTTTGAGACAAGCATATGACTACTGGCAGGATCAACCAGGTAGCACTCCTCGATCGACATCAGCACGCATGAGCCCATGCGATTAACGTATGGGTCAACTCGTGTTCTATTGTCGTCCGTGCTTAGCGTAGAACGCCATATTGGGTATGCAACGCTTTCACGTCCACTCCCTCTCAACATTCCGCATCCCAGCGAACAACCAATAACCATTACCCTTTCTGAAGTGCTTGAAATAGCACTTTCGACGGATAACAAAATTGGTTATGTATTCCACCCAACACCTTATTAAGAATGCAAGGCGGAAAACACAACTTAGAGGCAACCCATACCATCAAAAGGAATTCAACACAGGAAACCAAGCATTACCCAAGGCTAGTGGCACTCGGAGCAAACAATGAAGAGGTAAGCTTGTCGACGATTTAGTGCAAAAGCAAAGAGCCCGCCAACGACACAAACCAAATACCACTCATACGCTTACCGTACTCCTTAAGTTCGACCAACCTTAGCACCATGACTAAAACATTAATTTCAGACATGAGCCAAGGTTACCTCAGTCGGCAACGATGGGCGTGATAGAAACATCCCCGGGACAACGACCCAACCATTTTCCCTCAATCACCCTTTCGAGGATTATCAGGCTTGCTCAAACTCCAAGGTACGTCAACATTTACCCGTAATGGGGGGGTTGATGCATCAGGATACATCTTTCAACCAATAKCTTGCTCACCCAACAGGGCTCGTCAAGTACCGCCCTTCGACATTTTCCCGATTCAACTTTACTCCAACGTCTTTCAACCATTACCGTGCTCACACAAGAGTGTTCACCGAGTAGCGTCGTCCGACYTTTGCCCTCGATGGGGCTGGCGCATTAGGGTACATCTTTCAACCAATACCTTGATCACCCAACAGGGCTCGCAAAGTACCACCCTTCGACATTTTCCCGATTRAACTTGACAACAACGTCTTTCAACCATTACCCGTGCTCACCCAAGAGGGTTCACCTAGTACCTTCATCTGACGTTTGCCCTCGTTGGAGCTGACGCATCATTCTACATCTTTCAACAAATACCTATGCTCACCCAACAGGGCTAACTAAGTACCACCGTCCGACATATGCCCGATTCAACCCGACACTACGTCTTTCAACCATTACCCATGCTCCCCTGAAAGGGCTCACCGAGTATTATCGTCCGACGTTTCCCCCGACACATCAGGCTACATCTTTCAACCAATACCTATGCTCACCCAACAAGGCTCGCTAAGTACCGTCGTRCGACATTTACCCGATCCGACCCTATGTCTTCTTGCAGATTCCCGTGGTCACCCAGCTGGGCATAACGAGCATCAACCTCGACTATACACCTCAGGCTGACTCCGACAAGGCTACGTCTTTCATCCGGATACGTGCGCTCACCCAAAAGGGCTCACTGGTACAATTGTCCGACATTTYCCCCACCCATGTCACCGTTTTTCAACCAATACCCATGCATGCCCAAAAGGGCTCACCGAGTACCGCCGTCCGACGGTTGCCCCAATCCCCTTTTTGGGATCTCCAGGTTGACTCCGACAAGGCCACGTCTTTCAACCAATACCTGTGCTCACCCGATAAGGGTCGCCGAGTATAGTCGTCRGATGTTTACCCCACCCGATGCCACCATCTTCCAACCATACCCATGCTCACCCGAAAGTGCTCACCGAGTACTGTCGTCCGACGGTCGCGCCCTCAATTCCCTTCCGAGGATCTTCGGATGGCTCAAATAAGCCTACGTTGATCAACAAATACTCGCGCTAGCTCGATTGGGTTCTCTGAGTACCGTTGTCCGACATTGGCCCCATCCGAGTCTCCGTCTTTCAACAACGAGCACCCGATCACCGGAAAGGGTGTACCAAGGCCCATCATCCGACGTTAGCCGTTAGTCGCCCTTACGGGGACATCGGGCCCGCTCAAACCTATGCCTCCTCCATGTAATGAGCTCCATCGTCCGACATGTGTACGTCGTCCGACTCCCTGCCTTGTTTCCTCCCCGCCCATACATGYCACAAATCATCGAGAAAAAAGCCCTATACTAATCATGATGGGATGCGAAATTTTTAGACCAAACGGTGTGTCTCGAGTTGGTTTACAATGAAAACAAATACAATGACGTGTGTGCTCGCTCGGTCATAATCGAACTTGTGTTTATGGACCCCATAGTTAGTTTTTGAGGCTAAAAGTTTACGTGATGTCTTCACATGGCTACCTATGTATTTGGTATCAAATTTCAAGCAAAGTTGAGTCAGGTCACCTAAAGGACGTTTTTGGGCGAAAAACGTGGATTATACATCACGAAAATGACGTGTCCGGACAATTTTCGAAAAAATTGACGAAACTCTTACCATGGGTTCATWTGATCATATGATGTATTAAAGTGCTAATTTATATAGTTAAAGTAATTGTTAATTATAATTACTTAATAAGTATCCAGAAAAAGTAGCACTCATCAAGCCATAATTCAAATAAAAAAAGATTATTCAAAAAATATATATCTGGTACACACTAAATAAAAAAAATTATGTCAATTATGTTAACTTGTCATTTAACTTCTATTGTGTCAACAAATTCTTTTTTATCGTCAATAGTCTTTTCTTTCAAGAGGTATGTGATCAACAAGTTCTCGATGTTGTCTATGTGTAGTGACAATAAGTGTTTACACTTGCATTTAAATTTAAATACTATAAAAAGGATTTTTTTTTTAAAGAAAAAAGAAAAAAAAACCAGAAAAAGAGTTACTTATTACAACTTACTTATTACAAGTTTCACAAAAATCAAAGTATAAAATTAATCCAACACTAATTCTATAAAATTAAACCATAATACTATCAATAATACAAATACATTTAGGGATGCAAGTTGGCGAGTCAAATAGAAACCCAACCCATTTAGGAATGCAAATTGATGGGTTCTATGCTATACGCCTATACCCCCTAATCCTCGCCCCATCCCCGCTCGTAGAGTATAATATTAATAATGGGAAATTTTACATGAATAATCTCACCTTTTGGTGTTATTCCCTTATTAATCTGAGTTTGCCTTAATTACACAATAATCTCATCTTTACCCCTAATCTTCCCACATTGAACCTTTACCGATTCACTATTGGTGACCTTCTAAAGAGGTCATATAGACAAGTAGCGAAGTCTTATTGACTCCATCTTCCTCCTACAACCACCACCCATGACTAGTCGGTCCAGCCCACGCACCACCACCCTCCCACTGCTCACCATCACACACCACCCAAAATCACCTGCTCTCACACAACCGCCACCCTCCCCTACATCTCTTTCTCCTTCAATTCYCAGCCACTCATGCCTTCCTTGCAACCACCCTCTCCTCCCTCGCACAAACACTCATACTTCCCTCGCACAACCACCCGTGCCTCCCTRGCATACACCTCTTTCTCCTTCAATTCGCACCACCCTTTTTCTCCTTTAATACAAAACCCCCTCTTTCTCCTTTATTTCGCCAGACCATCGCACTTACCACCTCACCACCCCTTCTCTTCCCCATTGACGTCATCGTCAGAGTGGGTGTTTGTTCAAGGTGGATGTTAGTGAGTTATTCAAGGAGGCTGGAAGTGTGCTTAGGTGTTTTATAGGGTGGTTAGGGTTTCAGGTGGGTGGGGGTTGTTGTGGTTAGGGTTTCAGATGGGGTTACTGGTGAGAGTATTAAAAAAGGTGTAATGACCTGATTAGCAGGTTACATGTAAAATAGTTCAATATGGGAAGATTAGAAGTAAATGTAGAATATTCTATAATTTACGCGAAATCGGATTTTTTACTTAAATACCTAGGATTTTTTTGGGATAATTACCCAGGTTTGGGGCGTTTTTGAAAATAAATACCTAGTTTCACATTTATTTTACTTAAATACCTAATTTTGCAAAATGTTTAAAAGCAGTACCTACTGATGGTCAAAGTAACAAAACCGTATGATTAAAAGACAAAATTTCCCTTTTTAATTTGTGTCCCCATAAATGCTATCTTTTCTCCCATTCTCTCTCTCGACATCTCTCTCCTCCCTCTCTCTCTCCTCCCTTCTCCTTCCTTGTTCATCCTCTGCAATTTTGTGTTATGGTCCTTTGAGATGGATCAGCTTTCAAATATACCTAGATCATTATCAATTATGCCTACAATAATCATTAGCTAGTTTGATTGATAATTAGTTAAGCTAGTTAACTGTTTTGTGTGTAACGGTTTTTCCCGCCAAAAATCAGTTACACTAAAGTAGTTGTAAACAGCTTATTATTGTTAATTAGTTAGCTGTAATTTGATCTTAGGCAATCATTTGGCTATAAATACATGTATTCTTGACATTTTGGCAATATAAAAAATAAAAATCTCATTTCCTCTCTTCTCTCTTTCTCTTCTTCTTCTTCTTCTTTCTATCTTCTCTTTTCTGTTTCTCTGCTTGTTTCTTTGCTAAAAGCTAGTTGATTCAATCTCAAGGAACCAACCACAACATCAGTATCAAAGCTACTGCCTACCAATCCGCCATTAACTCCTTCAACAAACACTCTTATTCTATCAAAAATTCAAGTTCTCTTTTGCACCCCAACTGTTTGTCTCAATTACAAGCAGTAACCTGTGATTCTTCTCACATTCTGGCTCCTAGAACTAGAAGTTTTACAGCAATGGAGGACCAATTTCGTGATTTGCAGAAGAAAGTTGAGGATCAATCCAAAGCTATGCATGAACAGTCCACAAGATTAGATGCCATGATGCAACTACTGCAGGAACTCAAGCATGCTCACCCATCTCATGATCTTGAAGCTATTCCTACTCAAATTCACCCTTTAAGAAGGCAAGGTATGAACCCAAAACTAGATTTTCCAAAATTTGATGGTACAAATCCCAGATTATGGATTAAAAAATGCAGTAGGTACTTTCAGTTGTGCAAAATCCCATATGAAAGTAAAGTCGATCTTGCTTCTTTGCATATGCATGATAAGGCTGAGATTTGGGTGACTCCCCCTCCGTATCGGTTTATCTGCAACAAAAATATTTTATCTCTCACATATATATGAAAAAAGTTTGATTTTTTTAGCCATTTTTACCATCCGTATATGGACGGTAATATATCTAAACGGACGGTAATTTGCGTCTTTTACAAAAAACGGTCGGGAAAACATAAAAAACGGTTGGAAAAATTTCTACAAGCGGTCGGTAACTTGACGGTCGGTAAAAATGGTCGCTATAAACACGAATTCTTGTTGTGTATATTCTCAATTGTTGCAGATAAACCGATACGGAGGGAGTATAACGTAGGGTAGTTAAAAAACTAAATAAATATGGGATATCGAATTGTGCGATGATACACGCTGCCCAGTGCAGCATTCAGAAATGCTGCCCAAGGGCATTTTCGTCTTTTCACGGTGGGCCCGTTTGACTTTTGATTTTTTTAAACAAATCATAGTGTGATTTTGTCATATCCTCGATTCATTTTACCATATCCTAGGTTCATTTTCACCAATCTTAGTATGAGTTTGTCATATCCTACATTCATTTAATCATATCCTATCATTGTGTGATTTTGTCATATTCTTGATTCATTTTATCATATCCTGGGTTCAAAATAACCAATCTTAGTGTGAGGTTGTCATATCCTTGATTTATTTAAGCATATCCTATCATAGTGTGATTTTTTCATATTTCACACTTTTATTTACAAAAAAAAAAATTAAAAAAAATATTAATTCTGCAAAAAGCGAAATGGAGCCCACGTGGGTTGCATTCCAAATGCAACACTAGGCTGCATTTAACATTATTCGAATTACTAGTACCTTTCATATTGTGAATCACAAAATCGTGTATAAATGCCTGACACACGACACAACATCCCATAGTAACATACTACGTAGAACTAAAAACATGCTCCAAAAGTCCAAATGGATAGGTAGATGGACATATATTCAATTGTGACACAATCAATAATTACATTATTACAATATTTATACTCCATTTGTACTCATAATAAATATAGCTGACCTCAAATGTGATACTCCGTATTACTTATGGTACTGCTCAATATTAAGAGGGCCTCAGACTCAGAAATTTTGGGGGGCTAAGCTAACCTAGTCTGCTTCTGCTGCTGTCGGCATCTGTGAGCTAAGTAGGCTCTGGACCGTACGTGAAAAACCAATGGGTCCACTGCTCTCTCTAGATGTCTGCTAGATTAGTTGGTTGTAACGTTTGAGGTAAGGATAAGGACTAAATAAATTGAGGGTTGCTAATTACCCTATTAGACAAAATGAATTAATTTACTATACATAAGCTCAATAAAGATCTGTTTACTTCTATTTGTTTTCAATTCCTAATTGCTTTCTCTCGTAAACAATTCATTTTAGTTGAAGTAAACGAACCACACCCTTAAGTCCGAGTCTAGCTACATGCATTAAAAACTGGCCCATTCTCTATTATTATGTGAGAGACAAAAGAACACTAGCTAGTGTAAACAGAGGATTTAAACATAGATGCCTTAGCTTGATCTCGGTTTCGGGGAAAACATCAAAACTTATCTGCTACCTACACACAACATGTACATTATACATCAAAAAAAAAAAAAAAAAAAGACATTATTTATGTTGACATTCATAATAATAATGCATTAATTTGGTGTTGGCAATTTGGCAGTAGGTCAGGTCAGCTCAAAGAATGAGGCGTGCAAGATTAAGCTAACATTTCAAGTTTTGCATGTGATTCAAAATACATAGATTCAAAATTAATGGATTATTGTCCGTTTTCTCACGTTACTTGGGGGAGTTGACTTTGTTATTATTGAATACCCTAAGCTAGGGATTATAATGCATTTAGCACAATATTTTGATTTTTGAAACACTCCTTCCCTACCTAATAGTCTAATACGGAGTAAGTTATAAGTAAGTAATTAAACATGCATGATGACACATCTCTTACAACCGTGACCTAAATTTAAGAATATCAATTGTTGCTACTAGCTAGTAAAGTATACGGAGTATTGATTATGATTATTCCTTCCAAATTAAATAGACTTGACATTTTAGATATTTTTTTTTWWAAAAAAAAGAAAATTCTTTTTTCGCACAAGGAATGCGCCACATGTCATTGCATAATCTTTGTATGTGTATTGAGTAATTAATGCATGCTAAACAAAATAAAAGAAAATTAGTAATTATATGATTAATAAAACATGTATCATTTTGGATAAAAGGGAAAATAAATAAATAATATAATTAAAAGATTTTCCATTGCAAAAAGGAATTTACCATGTGACATCATTTTAAACTTTGCATTAATTAAAGCATGCTTAGTAAAATAATATTGTACAAAATTAAAAAAATCTAATAATAGGAAGACGCTCTTTAACACTTGAAAGACTACAGAATAAATCTATTCATATAAATTGTTTTCAAGAGACGTAATAAATGATAATTTGAGGATGTATGAAAAATTCTAAAAAGAAAAAAAAATGAGATTCATCATAAATCGATAAAAATAACAATTTGTTAATTATTATATGATCTTATGAGGTTATAAAACTGACTTAAAGTGAGGCTAAGCAACAAATTTCAGTAAGGTTCATAGTAAAAAACGACAAGATATTATAATAATGAGGGAACAGTTTGAGATATATAATTCAAAACTTTATTTTAATCAGAGATTTTATAAATTAATATAGAGTAGACATAATGTTTTTATTGTCAGTGTACCAGAAGGCATGCGCCTTAGGCTGATATAATAGGCTTTTCTAACTATATAAGAAAATTATTTTTTCGCAAACTTGTCATTCTTATTGATTGTATCACGCACTTCACAGTTTAAAGGTTGGGGTTGAGAATTATATTTAGTAGAGAGAATATGTTTTTGCACACGCATTTTCACCTAAGATTTAAGTGAGAGGAGTATAATACAGTCTACGTTATGGGTTAGTTTTGGCTGAGGTTTTGATAATTTTGGTAGTGACTGTTCTGCTCAAGGAACTTAAAAAGAATCAAGTAGAAAACTAGGTGAGTAAATAAGACTAGGGGATGAGCTTGGCACGCACGTGCTACGTTCAACGCCTGAAATGGAGTCACATTGAGATGCTCTTGCCGGCTAACCTGGCAATAACAACGCAAAAGGTGACCTAACCCGGGGGATTCCGGGACAAAGCCGCCGCTGTTAAGTGTCAGTCAGGAGAGACATAATGCAGGTCGAGCAAGCTAGTATATTAGTGTAGACAATGCTCGATGGGTTTCAGAATGTAGGTGACTCTGGTAGTGGTAATCTCTTCCAACTCGTTATTAGGGATTGGTGAGGCATCAGTTGATGTTGGCCCAATGTGGTACAAACTGTATCTTTTCAGCAATGTGGGAACACAGGTCTGGCTCATGTCAGACTTGTCTTGTACCCTACTTGGGGGTACCGTTTATCTGTGGGCCCACATGTCCCCCTTCCTCTGGGCTATAGGATGGACCCACCGATAGCCACGATGGCGCCGTGGGGCCATGCTGGTCAGGTGACAGAGTGCCACCACGTGTGGATACCTCAACCGAGGTCGAGGGGGTTAGGTGTCAAGGCGGAATCATGCTCGGGATCTCTGCATAGGGGGCTTTGGATCTTCGAACCCAATGAGGTCGAGGCACCCGTAGTGGGATTGTAGGTCAAGGTAGGGTGCAGGCACTTTCGAAAGGTCAAGACAACGAACCGGCTGAGACAGTGTTGGCCGATAGGTTGGAAGTCACTAGGCGTGGTTGCGGTTGAATCTAAGTATGGCTCCGGTGAGGGAGCCGATGTCTATGTCAGGTTGGTTCCGGTGATCGTTGTTTTTGTGGTGGGGGAGGGGGGCTAAGAAGCCCGCAAAGGGTTGACTGAGGCCTGCGAGGGCGGAAGATGAGCCTTGTAATCTAGAAATTTCGAAGGTGCTAATAGCAAAATGCCGCGAGCCCCAAGCGGCTAGTAATGAGCCTCGGCGATGTGTTTGTTTGAATCTCAGAGGGGCCACTAATAAGCCTCAGCATTGCCCGAGCCCCGAGGGCTAAGTGAGGCTCCGCGGTCTTAGGAATTCGAGGGGCTATGAAGCCCAGCATCCGGAGCACCTGAGGGCCCTATAGGCCTTGGAGAGGAGGATTTCTTTGATCCGAGGGCAGTATGTCCTGTGGAAAAGGAGGTAGTAAATCCGTTAGATTCCCGAGGTGGCCAACACTCGGGAGAGGAAATCTGAGTCTGTACTTCCAAGGGTTACCATCGCCGGGGAGGGAAACCGATTTCTAAGTGTGTAATTGTCCAATGGTGTCGTATTCGGTGAATTCGACTTGTTCCACTTTGGTGATCTCCGATGGGGTAAGTGTGCGGTGCGGGGTGATGGGTTGGGAGACACACATCCTTTCAACCGCGATGGGTAGATTCCTGAGTGTAAGAGAGCCTGATCTTAGACTCCAGGGTGGTGATTGCTCGGGAGAAGGTGAACTAGTTCATTGCCTTGACTCCCTCGAGGGGGATGATCGTTCTGTAGAGAAGATGTGATACGCATCCGTGGACTGGGTTGGGTGTGTGTGGGTGGGGTGGGTGTTTTTGGTTTTCGGTTTTCGTGTACCATGTGGTGTGTGGTGTGGTGGTGTTCGAAGGGGTGGGTTGGTGGGGTGGTGTGATGTGGGTGTTATTGGTATGGTGTTTGGGGTTGGTGTGGTCGTTCGTTTTGGGTGTGGGGGGTGTGGTGTGTGTGTTAGGAGTGTGGGGTGGTGTGGGTGGGTGGTTTGGGTTGGTTTGGGTCGGGTGGGGGTGGTGTGGTTGGTTTTTTGGTTGGTTGGGGTGCGCGTGTTGTTGGGTAGTGTGGGTGTGGTGGGTGTTGTGGGTTGGGGTGTGGGGGGGTGGGGGTTGGGGTGGGGTGGGATGGGTTGTTGGGGTGTGGTGGGTTCGTCTCCCGAGGTGGAGATCTTCCGAAGCTATTTGGATTATGTCCGAGCCCCGATGCTTATGCGCCTAGGAAATTCCGAGCCCCGAGGGCCTAATGAGCCTTGAGGGGGAATGAAACGTAAACCTTTGATTCCGAGGGTGCCAGCCTCGGGGAAAAGAAATCTAGACCCTTGCTCCCGAGGGTTACACTCAGGGAAAAGGAATTGGACCTTGGTTCCCGGGTGGTATCCAGCCTCGGGAAAAAGGAAAGTTGGCTTTGCTCCCGAGGGTTACCAGCCTCGGCGAAAAGGGAAAATCTGGACTTGATTCTCGAGGTTGCCAGACCGGGAAAAGGTAGACTTGACTTGATCCTCGTAGCGGTTGCAGCCCTGGAAAAGGAACTTGGACCTTTGATTCTCGAGGGTACGCAGCCTCGGAAAAGAAACTGGACCTTTGGTTTCTGAGGTGCAGTTCGGAAAAGGTTAGGAATTGGACCTTTGATCCGAGGGTACCGAGCCCTCGGGAAAAGGAATTGGACCTTGATTCCGAGGGTACCAGCCCGGAAAGGATTTGGCCTTTGATCCGAGGGTACCGAACCTCGGAAGGAAACTTGGACCTTTGATTCCCATGGGTACCAGCCTCGGGAAAAGGAGATTGGACCTTTGATTCCCGAGGGTACGGTCGGGAAAAGGAGATTTGGACCTTTGATTTCCGAGGGTACCACCATGCGGGAAAGGAGACTTGGATCTTGATTTCCCGAGGGTACACCTGTCTGGGAAAGAAGATTTTGGACCTTTGATTCCGAGGGTACAACCTGGGAAAAGGAGATTTAAAACTTTGATTTCCGCGTGGTACACCTGGAAAAGGAGACTGACCTTTGTCCCAGAGGGTACCAAGCCTCTGGGAAAAGGAAGATTTAGACCTTTGAATTCCGGGGTACCAGCCTCGGGAAAAGGGAATCCTAGTCTTTGATCCGAAGAAGTACCAACCTGGGAAAGGATGGGAAAGCATGCACCTTAGAGTCGTTGAAGGGTACTTGATCCGTTCGGGAAAAAGGGATACTTATTGTGAACGTGAACGTTTTCATAGCAATATTTAATATTAAAAGTGTCTCGGATCCTGTATAACTGTTCATTCTTCTTTCTGACTATATAAATAGTAAGTTTTTGGTAAATTTTCATTTTTACATTAACACTTTCATTTCAACTTCTCTCTTAATAAGTCGTGCTTCCTCGTTGAGAATCTTTAGGAAAATGTTCTGCTTTTCCTTTCTCTAAGTTTGGTTAAAAGCTCCCCTTCCTCAGTCGTCTATGAGCGTTTCTGCTTTGAGGATTTGTTCGCGTCAGCTTGGGACGGAGTTCACCTGGAGGGAGGTCGCAATCCTACGTTTTAGGGTTTTTACGATTTAATTACGTTGCCTCTGACCCCCTTGACTTAGGCTTTATTTGGTTGTATTGCATGTGTCAAGTAGGTAGTTGACCGTGTATATCCGCGACCCAGGGGCTTGTTTCTTTCTTGGACCTGAACTTTGTATAGTTCGTCGGTAGCGCTCGGGGGTTGTTTGGGCGTGCGTGACCCGTGGGCACTTGTTCACTGATCCCGTTCCTGTACGCAAAACTTGGTGGCTTCGAAAGGTGGGTAGATAAATACATTGCTTGGAGAGAGTCGATCCGTGTGTAAACGAGAGTATGTATAACTGAGCTTTGCTACAATAGTACAGATGGCTACTACCATGCACTAATAACAACTAGTATGAGTTCCGCATGCACCATCCTCTGGGCACTGTTCTTAGGACTAGGTGCAGCACCGATCCGAGTAGGCGCAATCGGAGCCTACGATCTTGTAGATGCATGGGGAGCAAGTCATATTACGAATGCATTACCTATGTCAACTCATCTTCCAGTGGACCGTGAGCCTGAGGGTGAGTCGTACACTCGGGTTTTCTAGGGGATCGTGCGGGGAATCCCCCGACGCTTAGCAGAGTCGTAAAACCGACATCTGTACATGTCCCTTGCAAAGTGGTAGGAATATTTGTTGGACTAATGAGAGGGACATGAGAGTGCGCAGTTTAGGGAATAATCTAGCCCGGACTTGTAGATTACATTACGCTGGTGATTATCGTGTTAACAGATATGGAGCCAGAATCATGGGCGATAGCGACAAAACAGTACATCGCGGCTAGCCAATATATCACCAGGGGCCGGTCTCAGCGGGTCAGGCAGAGGCTACATTCATGTACCGTGAGGAGGTGCAATATTCTTCAGCACGATAAGGGGGTTTTCTGCAAGAGAGTCTCGTCACTCTGGGGGATGAACGCTCGGGAGGAATCCTAAGGTGAATGGCTGAGAGGTCATTCCCAGTAAATCTGGCTCAGTCATAAAGAACGAAAAGTCTCTAAGGACGCCCGAGAAGGGAAAGCTTTGAGCGCAACAGCTCGGTTGTAGAAGGAAGCAAAGACAGAGAATTCTTTCCGGGGAAAGGAGGTTGTCTTAAGTTAGAGAAAGGGTCAGGATGAGACTTATGATGAGAGGACGTGTGAAGTTTTCTCGATCAATGGACCAATTGTTCGTATATCCTTTTCGCTAATCATATTTCCGCAAACTTTAACTACACCTTAAACCTTACCATATTTAATAGATTAAGAATGAGATCGCACACATACAGAGCCAAGCGTCACTATGTGGTATTCAGCTTTTATCTGCCAGTGGGAATGGGCCAGTAGCCACTTTTAACTCGACCTCTACAAAGACTACTCTTTTTTATAGCAACATATGGATAGAACTGACTTGCCGTGAAGTGGAAAGCACAGATTCAACTACGGCTGGCTGGTGATCTGAGTTTTTGCAAGTACCAGAAACCCTAGTCAGATAGTACATGTTGTATGGTGGTGTCGGCTGGCGGAGGTAGAGTGGGGGGCTTACGTCGGTAAGATGATCGAATTCTTGATGAGGGATAATATGTTTCTCGACTCTTCTCTTCTTGCCTGGCGGAACTGAGTTCCTGTACGTCGTGGTGACTACGCCCCAACGGACCTCCACAACTATGGGGAGTGTGATACGATATAATTTGTTTCCTCGCATCGCAGAAGGTCCGAGGGGGGCTCGGTTGATGACCTTCTCTTTAACCTAGAGGGAGATACTAAGGGTAGTGTGTCTGTTCCTGAGTGCGACGATCTTTGAGGGACTTCCATACGTGTGAAGTCTAAACCATACTCTTCGGGGTTGCCCGAAATTGTGAGATCCTTAAAAGGTTCGTAAGGAGCACGTCTTGGCTATGTCTCATTTTGCGTTCACACGCAGATGTCCACTGGGAGGGCGTCATGGTTCATACCTCTGCGCCCCGAGTCGAGAACTTCTACACCTTTGTTTCTCAGAATGAATGGTGTGTCCGACTCAGGCTGTGTTCCGTTTCCTCGGAGAAGCGTGGTCGCTGTGGCGTAACCTGCAAATATGTCGGAGCATATCTGCGTGCTGAAGAATTGTCAGTTCAGGAGGAGTAGCCGAAATGGAACAGGGAGTATCCGTGAGACATGCTCCGACTGTCTTTCGGAGTACTCGCGCGGAATCAACTAGTCGTACTGCTCGCGTGAGTCCATACTCCATATTTCTATCTCTGGTAGGAGAAAAATAGGCTTCTCTTGAAGTCATCCATATCTTCCCTGGAGGAGCGCTTAGGGGACCCTGACCGGTCTAGGGAAACATATGCAAAGGCCTGGGCAGATCTCCTGTATGGTCAACTGAGTCTCGTCTCAGTGGCCTTCTGGTACCCGTGACCTCCCGCTCAAGGCCCGTCAATATCGACGAATAGTGACCAGGACGTCTCTTCGTGATGCCGGGAGGGTCGGGTGCGTAGGACTTGGGGGACCATTCAACAGGTACGCAGAGTCGTCACTTTGATCGCGAGCCTTTCTCGGACTAAGCGCAAGCTCACGGGAGGCATCGTATAAGGCTCCAGGTAACCAGAGGGCCTCCTTTCTCATATCTTGGCCCGCAAGCGGAGCTGAGAGTGCAACAGACTCGGAATCGAAAGTTCACGAGGCTCATAGAGACAGGTTGTCCTATTCCATATCCGCGCACAGAGGCTGTGTCGGAATCTGATGAGGGATGATACGAGAGGTGGCGATGAGACGGAGAGTGACTCTGCAGTCTTCCTGGACTAGCGGAGCAGTCATGCCTTCGATAGTTTTTTCTGTGCGATGAACTACAACCACGGCTTTGTCTACAAGGGTTAAATTCACTTTGTTTCGTCCGATTTGCTCGAGCTGACATCGTCCGCATGCAAGCTTAGCTCTCCACCCCCAGGCTGCAAGAAAGGCTCTTTGGCTAGCGGAACGGCTAAGGGAAGTATACTAGAAGAAGGGTATACGTCGTAGCTGAAGAGCCGCAGTCGCAGCACCCGAGGAAAAGGAGAGAGCGTATTCAAGAGGATGTGGCAAAGGGTACATGTCGTCACCAATTACTCTCAAGCACAGGGACGCTGGTGACATACCACACACTGAGGAGCAGTAGAGAGAGGTAGAGGACGATTGGCTCAAAGGAAGTGTCTATAGTATACATCGCGTCGCTACGAGAGACGCATGGTACCCTTCGAGGCTGAGCAGCCACGGCTAGGGGATAAGAGCAGAGGTTCTGACCGAATGGTCGGACTTGTTCCTGGGTTCACTACGATGGTCTGGTCACGCCAGAGGGACGTAAGTACAGAATCAGCTCGGGCGGAAGGTCTTCACAGACTGCATGCTGCATGCCTTGAGAAAGGAGGCGGCGGCAGTAGCTCAGTTCCAGCCCTCGGGCACAAGTGGCAAGCAGGCTCCCTTAGGAATTTCCTTGCTATATCATCATTGAAGAGACGTGGTACGGTGGCCCAAAGATGTGCGGCTATAGGGCTGAGAGGAGGTCATATGTGGGGCTAGGCTCAGTCGCAAGGCTGGCGAGCGAGAGGAGAGGGTCGTCTCTAGGGGGGATGCTATGTCTTGGTTTGTGGTCTCAGCGCCGAGGTTCAACCGGACGAGCTCTTGTGGCGGTCTCGCCAGTGCTCGTGGTGGCAGGATACGAATCAGAGCGAGCACTGCGATGGGGCCTTATCCACGTTGCTAACCATGCTTGACGTGGACAACGTGCTCATTAGCCTCGGGGCTCGGGGACCTAGGCCCACATTGCTATGCCCCTGGAGGCTCGAGGGCATGAAGACGTCAATATTTTTCCGTATTATTCTATTCTACCCTTTTTTGTTTTTGATGTTTCTATGTATGTTGTTTTTTCTTTTTTTCTTTTTTTGCGTGCTGTGTCTATCACCTAGTACTCTTTCTCTTTCCACTCTCTGGTGCATGGTGCTAGGTGCAAGGCAATATTGTTTAATTGAATCTTATCCGTTCAATCATTACTTCTCTTATTTTGATTTGTCGGGTGGTAGAATTCCGACCTTAGTAACTCTGAAACTATTTGCCAGCTGAGTCCTGGCGTTAAGATATTTTTATGAAATAGTAGAACTTGATGGTCAGGCTTGAGTTCTGGTCCTTTTGTATACATTCTAGAATCTTTAATATCTTCATTTTGCTTATTATGATGTATCAGAATTGTATAATCTTCCTTTGCCGATGTTGAATAATTGTAGTTATTTCTTGAGTACTAGTTTAATAAGGATGTGTTTCTCCTGTTTTTGTTGCTTACTTATTGCGTCGAACGAGTGTTGGCCCTGCGTGGACCTTTTCGATTTTCTCAATGGTACGTGCTCGAGGCTTAGTCCTTTCTTCGTGGACTCGAACGGAGAAGCTGGCGGGGGCGTCGAAGGGTAAAGTCACTAGTCATGAAACATAAATAAAATATTTGCGTCCAGAAGGGAAGACTTTTAGAATCGATTTCTATTAATACGAGTGCTCAGTTCAGTGGTAGCAGAGCTACTGAGCACATGGCACGCGATTGAGTGGATATGCGGCGAGGAAACAAGACGGGATGCGGGATGGAGGTGTGTGCGGTTACAGCGTAGAATGGAAAGTTTTTAAATATCAATAGTCTAAGGCGTTAATTGTGAGTAATTCTGCGTAGGTTGTCTGCATTCCATGCGCCTGAGGAAAGCGGGAGAGCCATGACCATGCGGTTGTACTTCGAGTTCTGTCAGGAGATTTCCTGGTCTTCCCGAGTGCGTTGACGCGATTCACCGTAACTCGATAGCGAGCCTGACAATCCAGTTCGGGGTTATTGAGTTATAGTTCTATCCAATTTGCACTTTTGAGACTGACGTGTGCTTCTCGTGAGGGGGAGATCATCCGGAAGACAGAAAACGAGATCGATCCTGCGTATCCGAAGGGGCTCAGTTGCCAGCTCCGTGATCTCGGTGATTGAAATGAGGTTATTTACTCTTCCGCTGATTTTGCTGCGAGAAGTCTACCGCGAGAGGAGGTGTCACAGTATGGCAGTTGCCTTTCGAGTGTCCCTTCGGCAGGGAGCGTTGCGATGGTGCGATCTCTTTGTAACTCTTGTTCTGGTCTGTATGATCATAATGTGAACCAGGTCTGGTATTAGCCCTCGCGAACTGACGTTCAATGGAACCGCAGGGATGAGCTCTTCCCGCATACACCAAGGAGTGTGTAATGAGGTGTATTGAGCCGTGCTTCGTTGGTCTATAGAGAGCGCCATTAGGACCCGGGTAGTTCATCGACCCAGGTTCCTTTAGAGCCTTCTAACCTGTAGTTGTGTAATTCCTCGGAGGATGAGCTTATTGGCAGGCGCTCGTTGCATTGGATTTACCTGAGCTGCCTGGCTTACGAACGTTGCCTGGCGGTGCATTGATTGCGGGAACCGAGCACAGCTTTCTTCTCTTAGTGGTATCATGACAACTGTCTCCCATTCTCCTGTTCACGCAAAACGGAAGTATTTCCTCATAAACCTGGTGATGATGATTCCTCAGATGAATTGCTGAACTATGACTTTTGTCACGTGATTTGCGAGGTCAGAGTCGAGGTCGCATCCACTTAGGTGAAAGTTATTTGGCAGTGCTAACTTATGAGCGATACTCAGGTCTCGCCTATAACCGAAGCCTGGGAATGGTGCCAACAATGACCATGCCACCACTTGTCGAGAAATGCAAGGTGGGCGAGAGATGGCGCATGCAGCTGGCTTGGACAGGGTGGGTGCCAGATGAACTTGAGGATTCTTAATGCAGAGCATTATCTCTCAATTTTGGACTCAAGCGCATAAGATGCATCTTGCCTGATGCGCCTAGCCAGTAATTATCTGCCCCGAGAGGACATTGACCGTACTCGATGGTTCGACGGTCCGACCTTTGTGGCTGCTCGGGCAAGCACTCTCCTCGTATTGCGTATCCCGATCAGTGGCCTGACCGGGGTACTTGACTAAGGCACTGACCGAGAGTGCTTCTGAACTCCTGCGGAGAAGTTCCAAGGGAACCAGTGCAGGGAGGACGATAGATTCGCTTGACAGCTTACCTCCCTCGACCTGGTATAGTAAAGGGGGGGCTAATTGTCTGCCACAATGGCCAAGCGCCTAACGGTGCTATACGGTGGGTCATATAGCCGACGGAAGGGACATGTGGCCCCACATGAAAGTCCACAACTTAGGGACAAGACAATGCTGACATGACAGACTTTGTTCCAACTTGTAAAGATAAACAGTTTGTCCTACATTGGGCAATACATCAATACGGATTAGAACATCTTTCCTCTATCTGGTTGAACGCAAACGTGCAAGCAGAGGAATAGATGTATGAGGAGTACTGGTCTATGAGTAAATACGCACCTCTTCCAGTGCTATATCCCATTCTTTCGGACCATCGAGACTGAGTCCGGAGCCCTCGTCATATCTTTGGGTCAATGGTGATCGTCAGAGTAAGCTGCTGCATTGCCGTACGGGTATCGAATTATTGGTCCATTCAGTCGCCCCGCGTCTATTGGGCATTGGTTGATCGTTTTAATTAATGCAGGTTTCCTTAAGTACTATGCGCGATGGTGATGGTGCCGAGGTCGTCAGGTACTCAGCGCTGAGCTAGCTAAGCGGAACGGATGCTTACTCGCTGTTATGCGAGGACCGGGGATGGACGGTTTAGAGAAATGTTGATGTTCTGGAAGCTCTCCGCGACCTGAATTTAAATACATCTTCATCAACATCTTCTTCGTGGTGTCCATCTGACATCGCCGTTAATTTTGGCCTCACAATCATCTGTGAGGCTGGATCTTGATTGTTTAAGAATCTGCCCAGCAGCTAGGGCTACATTGTGTATTCCGAGGATAAAGCTTCCACTCAGGACGGTTTGCATTATGTGATGCTTGAGAAAAGTGCCTCAATTGACTGCGTACCGAACTTGTCTCCATTGTTCTTGATGAGGATGCGCTGCCCATGTCCATCTTGTGTGCATGCCATTCCTACATACACCTCCCTAATCTTCGCTCGGCTACCGAGCTGCCTGTGTGTGCCATTCTGATCGAATGTAGTCAGCCAATGCTGAAACTGATTGGCGTACGTTGGTTCCGTATGCCAACCCATAATCGCTAAGTATGAACCATGTCGATACATTGCCGGCGGCGAGTGAGTCCTTAACTTCGATGATGTTTATTCTGGATAGGTGTCCGGCTCGACGATATGATGGGATGGGAGCTTAATGGATAGTAAAGGCTGACCTTCCAGACTGGCACACGAGAGCGTACACCATTTTCTCTGATCCAGCCCGTAGTCCTGATACTCAGTCTAACCCGAAGGGTACATTGCCTCTTTAGCGATAGTATAAGTTCCCGGTGTGCGGCGTGTCTATGGCTCTAGTCGAGCTAACAAGGACTGCGAGCTCAATGATTAGATCTCGGATCTGCCAAGTATTAGGAAAGAGGAAGAGTTCTCCTCGGCAAGGGGGAAGACCAACAATCGAGCAGAACTCGGACAGATGCCCGACATACTATAACGTCTAGAAAGCTGCTTGCTTCTTGCATCCTTCTGCTGAATGAAGGCCTTTTAATGGCTTGAAGAAATGCTAAGCTATTTGGTTAGCGGACTCCTATCCCATTCAACTTTGGTGAGGAACTAGTGTCGTGTGGAAAATATTTTTCTAATTAATTAGAAACCAATAGCCTGCATTGAAAACACGTCGCCACGACACTTTGGACGCTCTTTGACCGACTGTTCGGGGTGGAACTCCATGTATGAGAATGGACCATTTGGAACTTTTAGCATGGGAAAGAGTTGAGATCCCTCTTCGATTGTCCTTATTCGTATCTATAAACGAACACAAGACTGAATTTCCGAGTACACTTATCACACTGGCGAGATCGCGCCGAACACACACTTCTTCATGGATTGCAGTGTTGTCATGGTCGATAGAAATTTCATGAAAAAGCGAGGAGTAAATGGTCTCTCACCGAGGTATACTTCTTGAAACCAAACGTGATTCGATTTTAACACTTTTCGGCTTTTTGAGATTTGTATCTATTCTAAAGACTATCCATAGATTAGACTAATAAAGTAAGTATTCTACGTTTCTGCCCGTACTGTGGTTCTCCTCGATAATTTTTGTGATCTAGGCGTTGGTTATGGTATCACCCTGCTGAAACTGTTTTTGAGTACAAAGAATGGAGTATTGGTTAGTTGTGATGAGCAATAGATTTATCGTCGTTTGCATAGTGATGTAAGGCTAAGTACTCGTAGGGTTATCGCAGTATCTCATAGTCACATCTAAGTAACATAATATTGGGTATCTTTATGTATTAAGCCTCTGCATTGTTGATTGCAGTGGTAATTTCTCTACGTTTACTGAAGTAGCGATTTGTTCCTGCGTTGAGTCGTACAGATTGGATCTTGATTACTCCTTAATTTATTTATTATTTATTGAATCAAGATATTGTGGCAGTGATATAATTGTAGATGTATTATATTCTATTTAATCGTGACAATGTCTTTCTAATGATTTGAAGAATCGTAATTAGGTTGAGAAATTCTTTGTACTGCATTCATGCGTCACGAATCTTTGGTCTTCTTTGACCAGCATAATTGGCCTGTGTAAATGCAAATATGCGAGGTATTTGACACTCTCGATATGAAGCACTGGCGCGATGCCAACTGTTTTTGTTTCTGAGGACTGCGCCTTTCACTTCTCTCTCTTGTCCGTGTATTTCTTATGTTGTTTAGATTATTCACGTTATTGATTCAAGGCCTCCTTGATTGATGAGCTTGTGTACCCACTTATGATGGAAGAAGAACATCCGTGCATTCTTCTCGGGAGTGTTCAATGTCGGATATTGTTACATGTTGTGCACGAATTCTACTAAAGTTCGAGACAATTAGTCTCCGTCGGTGTCCACTGTACTGCCGACCGAAGTGTGGTGGTTGGGGGTTTGTTTTCATCGTTTCTTTTTATTTATTTATTTTGTCTTTTTCTTAGTTCATTGGGCTACTACTCGAGGCTGAGCCTATTGCGTGTAAAAAGCTTGACGTTTCACTACTATACATCATGCTACCCGGATGAGGGCTCTCTTCTGGGGGGTCCTCGCGTTTTGACGCTGAAGGCTCAGGGTCGGAATGCGGAAGGCTATTGAACATAACACTGATCTCTCTAGCTCGACGTTTGAGTGTCTGATATACCGACCAACTAGGTCAGAATCTGTTTCATACTTGAAATAGACACTGATAAGTGGATAGTATTGGGATGGCCTTTACCGAGTTGGATTGATGTTAGGTCGCTCGAGAATGATTGTATGGGATGGGTGCTCACTATGTATGTCTGTGTTATATGGTACACTGAACTGGAGCACGCCAGGTCCTTTATCTCCCGATATTGTACCGAGCAACTTGATGACTCCTCTGGTAGTTTTCTTTCCCCGACCGACCAAGGGGATGTTCCTGAAGCAACAAGGTAGACTCTAGAATATTTCAACGTTTTTCTGCAACAGTCGAAGGTGATAATACTGAGGACGCACTATCGTGACCAGCACTCGTTCACCGCATTAGACATCTTGAATTTGACGACAGAGGGTCATTCGTGAGGGAGGGCATAGGTTGGCTGAATATGCTCGTCGAAGACATGCTGATGTCAACTGGAGGCACTCACCACCATGGACCTGTCAGGTGTGTGTGCTGTGAGGTCCCTAGATGACGTTCGTGACCATGAACTCGATGCCTCCCGAGGCACTTCACCCGATATGCACAGTTCAAAAGTATTCATTGGTTTTCATTGGCTCGCAGCAGGCTGACGCCATTTATCCGAGCTTGGCCGCTGACTCTTTGTGAGTCTGTCATTGCGGAGATTACCGTGATGAGGCTTTGCTTGTGTGTCGTTCGCCAGGTGAGTCATGGCATTGTTTCAATTGCCCTGACAGTCCGGGTAGTGATGTCGTTATGAATCCGCATGGTATGCGCAGCCAAGTGCCTTGTTCTGACCGGTGGTGATGGCCAGTAGGTTCGATATGGAACGGCTTTGGCAGTAATATCTGGGCTTGATGTCGAGAAGATATTCTCTGCCTGTTGGTATTTACCGAGGTATGCCCTCATCATCGCTGAGCTTGGGCTGCTTGTCTGAGTGGGTCACCGCCTGTTGGTATGTCTTTCTTTGTGCCTCGGAGGAGGCTGGTGTGCACTGCATGTTGTTAATTACTCTCAGAGGCCTGACATGTATTTCTGGGCCAGAGCCAGAGCCACTGATAAAGTGTGATAAGCTCAATGACAAGGCTGCGTGAGACCGGCTAGGTTCTGAGCAGGACATGGGGCTGAAAAGGCAACATTGTCTTTCCCAGGAATTCGATAATGCCAAGAGATTCGGATCAATTGAATAAGTTAGATATAACTAAGACAATGCTTTCAGTTTGAACTTCTATCAGACTGCATAAAGTGTTAAGCTGTTTTCTAATTCTGTTAGCCAGCAATAATGTGTTTGACAAAGCTTTAAAACAGTAAAATTCGGTAACACAGCCAGATGGCATTCACTGTGACACCAAGTGAAGGAGCAATACTTTTTAGTGTGGTCGGGAGAAACGAACGCAATTGAGGCCTCATATCTCTCGTTCCGGACTTGCATTTTGAGTCTTGTAGCTTGAGTAGTGATCTCTGGGATCCGTGGGTACCGTCGAAGGTCCTCGAGGTGGTCACCTTCATACTCTTCGGATCCTACAGTGTCCATAGATTCGTTCTCTCTCGGAATGTGGTTCCGGGATGGACGAGGGTATGCATGGTGCGCCGAGATTGGTTGCCTTCTCCGTCTTCCTGACTTGACTAATGATGCTGGGATGTCTGCGTGACCGCGGAACCTTCCTGGACTGATGCCTGAAGGTGACCGATGCCTAGGCTTACAATGCAGGACGGCTAGGTCGACGCAGAGGGTCGGCCCGAGTTCCTCCTCGAATGAGGGGAGGCCGGCTGAAGTCTGCAGCGGCTTCGCCTTGGCTTCGGATTGTGATGAGGGACGAAGTGCATCAGATTTCCGACGCCCTGTTATCGTGGCGATATGGCCCTGAGCGTTCAAGAGTAAAGGGCTATTTGCGATACGACTGTACTGGGGAACATCTTCTCCTACCTTTCTGGTCGGTTAGCGGGCTGAGCCTCGCTGGGGGCTGTGGTGGCGCTGGGTGTAGAACGAGTCTCCTTGCGAGGGGAATCGAACCTGAAAGGTCCTGACATGGCCTATGAGGTGATGGCATGGGCTGGCACGATGCTGTGGTCGTGGGCCCGTGACGCGCGCTGGTGTGACTGCGGTGGAGCTGAGCCTGGCGCCCTCACGCGCCAGTTTGGCAGCTGTTGGTGAGAGACGTTGCGAACCTTCTCGGGGATGAATGCATCAAGTTCTGCTTGTGACCGGGGTCAGTTGGCTGAGGGATGCTGAATGGGTGGGGCCGTTGGTCCTCTTCCCCTGCAGCGTTTGCCGAATCACTGCGCGGGGGAAGTGCAGTGCTCCCTCTGGTAGGGTTGCCCCTTTTGCATCTCGTGATGCCTGTCTAATTGAACGATGGTCTGAACATCCACGAGCACGTAACGCGTATCTGACCATATATTTTCAGTTCGTGAAATCAAATTGGGCGTGCTGTCGATCCAAGACAGCGCCATCTGTTCCAGATTAAGCTCAGGAATAAAAGATACAGTAGAATAAACTAGGGTGATAAATAAGAAGAAAGATGACGCTGGCAAGACAACGTGTGTCCGTCAACGCCTGAAGAAGGAACTGGACTCTTCGGCTACCTGCATAAACCATGCAAAGGTGATTAATTCTGAGGGGACTTTCGGGAAAGGCTTCGTGCTTAAAGTCCAGCCAAGAGTCTAACTGAAGGTCGAGAAGCTAGATATAGTGGCTGAGACTAATGCTTCGTGATTGAGGTTCATGGAAATTAGATACTGGGAGTGTGACTCTCTAATCCCTTTATATGGGATTGTGGATGTGATTGGCAGTTTTAGGAGGGTTTCTTCCAGATGGGGTACAAAAACTTTTATCTTTCAGCAAGTGGACAAATGTCTACTCTGTGACTTATTGTCTTGTACCTATTGTGGGTACTTTATTCGTGGGCCATCTTCCCTTCTCGGGCTATAATGGACCCACCGATGCCACGTGGCTGGGTCCATTGGGCAAGACAGATCTGTTCACTAAGCTTAGGAATTTTTGGTCTCGCGAATTTGTTTCACGCAGCTATCCTTTGGTTTCTTATAAGATTCATCTAGATGCTTTCATTGGCTCTTGTGAAAAATAATTTTATTTTTTGTTCTTTTTTTCATTCTAAATTTTAAACTTTGGTTGGATTTAGTCCTTTACTCAATACTTGGTGTACTAATGAAGCTTGAGATTATTTTTAAGCCCAAGACCTTTGGTTCCTCCATTTGCTAAGTAACGTAACAGAACCTGTCCGACAAAATCCTAGGAAGTAGGTTAGGTTTCCTCCATCCTAAAACTGCGAACGAGACACTGGTCCATTTGTCTAATGCATATATATGTCATAGTTATATGTTCCTAATAATATGGTATAAGAATGATTTGAAGTCCAGGGAATATCTTCATTTAGCCAAATGTCTGATAGGAAGATATCTGCTATTAAGAATAATGATGAAGTGATCATCTTACATATTTTTATGTCATAACTAAAATTCATTCCGTAAAAAACATGTGAACATTAAGGATCTAGTGCTGCAGTTTGGTAACAAATTTCTTTATTTATATGTGATTCTAATGGAAATTACTACTCTTACACATATGATGTTCTGTGCTTCAATTAGAACATGCAGAAAGAGTCGAGCACTCTCTTCAACTTTCAAATAAATGGTACCATATGACACGGCTGCATTGATCGAATGTATACTTACATAGCATATTCACGTATTGTATATTCTGAACACATTATGAGAATTTTCTTATGCCTTGTTCTATTTTGATTTAATGGGTAAGTCATGCAAAAGAAACTAATGCTTGGGGCTCATGAGCACGGAGGTAGCACGTAGCACATATATTCACGTCAGCAATGCCAGTTCAAGCGGCAGCAGAATAGCAGTGGCCAGCGGGAGTGCTGCGCGCGTAGAAGACGTTGAGGTTGTGCATGACAACCTTTGGAGACTAAGGAGGGCTGATCGGACTTGATTTGATTGCGTATGGTGTGATGTGTCGGTGATTCAGCCGGTGTTGGTGTGGTATATTTTATAAGGCTGTTGTGTTTTATTTGTTGTTGGAATCTTGGTGATTCTCGGAAAGAAAATTGGTTACTTGTTTGAACAAGTTAAACAAGGTGTATTGATTTATTAATTGTTTCATATTCGATTAGTGGGCATTTTTTTTTATTTATATTGTTTTGCTTTATAGGTTCTATTGATTATCATTTAATTATTATATAGTATTATTATATTAATAAAATAATGATATACAGACGCTGATTAATATAATTGGTGGTCAAGCACAACGATAATTATTGTGAGAACTACACCACTAACTTCTCCTACATATTTAAGCTAGAGTATCATGTGCATGGCAGCGCATTGAATTGCCAAACTGGGGGCTGCAAATTAAATTAATGTTCAGATTGCCTTATCTGATAAACCGGGTAATTATGTTGCTTATTTTAGGTGACATATTAGGTACAAATTTAATTTGTAAACTTCTTAGTTTTTGTAGGCCAATAAAATTTGTGGTTAGTTGTTTCTTTATGATGTATAGGGAGATATTGATAATGATTAAAATTATGTGGATGTATGTAGTATTTTTATGTAGTAGTATGATTATTTTATGGTTGTTGTATGTAGTAGGTTGTATGAGTATGTTGTATGTATGTATGTTATGGTTGGGTTGTATGTATGTTGTATGTATGTATGGTATGTATTGTATGGATGTATGTTTTTGATGTATGGTAGTTGTTTGTATTATGTATGTAGTTGTATGTTAGTATGTATGGTAGTTATGCTATGGATGATGTATGTATTGGTATTAGGTATGTATGTATGGATGTATGTAGGGGTATGGGTATGTTTGGTTAGGTATAGTATGTTATTGTTTAGTTATGAGTATGTATGTATGTATGTATGTTGGTTGTGGTTTGTGGTGTGGTTGTATGTATGTATGATGGAGTATGTTGTATGTATGTATGTATGTAATGTATGTATGTATGTATGGTATGTATTAATTAGTATGTAGTACGTACGTAGTGTACGTAGTGTATTATTATGTATGTTAGGATGTAAGTACGATGTATGTTATATGGGGTTAGGTAGTATGTACGTCGACGTTCGTATGTATGTACGTATGTGACGTATGTCGGTACCTACGTCTTGTAGGTAGTATGTATGTATGATGAGACGTAAGTGTTTATGTACGATGGTACGTACGTATGTATGTACGTATGTAAGTAGGTATTTGACGTATGTACGTATGTAGTCTATGACGTATGAGTAGTAGATTATTTGGGTAGTATGATGTATTAGTTAGGTATGTATGGTCTGGTAGTTTAGTGTATGTACGTACGTACGTATGTCATGTAGTTGTTTATGTTATGTATGTATGTATGTATGTAGTTAGGTAGTATGTGTATGTATGTATGGTATGTATGTTATATGTTTGGTTGGTATTATGTGATGTATGTTTATGTATGTAGTATGTATGATGTTGTTGTATGTATGTTAGGATGTATGTATGTAGATTGTATGTATGAGTAATGTATGTATGTATGTATGTAATGTAATGTGATACGAAAAGTCATTTTAACCTTTGTTTATCATTTAAACCTTGGAATTAAGTTAAATGATCAATTGGATGTTGGGTGTAGCATCAGTTAACCTAAAGAGTACTGAATTATGGAGTACTGCACAAAAGCCATTAATCAAGTATCAACTAATCAATACTACTACTACATGAAAGATTGTACTAATACTCGGATTGAAAAAATTTAATCTAATAATTACTTAATGAATTAAAAGAAAAGGTTCATGTTTAGTTATGCATAATCTAATGTTTATAACTTATATTAACTTGACTTTGATATAATAAGGAATGAATCATAAACATTGTTAGTAATCCCAACAAAAAAAGGGAGTAGAGTGAAGTGAGTTGTTCATATGCACAGTGTGCGGTCCCTGTTTGCCCCTACTTTGTGCAATAATACGGCGCGTGCCCTTGCTGCCATTTCGTCCCATCTAAACGATCAATTGCTGTGTACTTTTTATCCTTGCGTTCATCCGTTTCTCTTCATCCTTCATCAACATTTGCTCGAATTGTGTTCTCTCATTCTCTCTCTCTTCTTAGGTTATCCTCTTTTGGACTGTCTTTCTTCAACAGGGTGGGTGTTGGGCCCCTGCGATGTCGTTCTGTTGAGATTTTGGCTTGTTTGTACGGATTTGTGAAGTTAGGTCACCTTAACCGATGCACTATGGGGCCAAAAGGTATTCAGGGTTTGATCTTATTTGCATTTTAGTCTGCTTCTCTAATTTATGTTAGGCGATGGGGCTGTAAGTATAATTTTGTAAATGGTGACGAGTGTCTGAATGGTGATTGGTCTTTGGGGTTTCGAGTTCTGGCTGGTGTCATGTGGATGAACTTGGGTAATTTTCAGGTATCATTTCTGAAGAGATTGGGTACGGGGAATGCGAATTGTGGTGTGTGTTTGTGGTGAGAGGAGCAGGGTGCTAG